>NWUY0300010039.1:7718-18414 GCA_004151065.3 Larix sibirica | reverse complement strand
CCAAGATAAGATATAAATTACCATGCTAAATATGACCACATTTTTGGTCGCGTGATTTATGACTGCTAATTTGCTACCAGTGGTCACCAACTCAAAAGTGGTCATTTATATGCGGATTTTGATCATTTTTTTGGTCACTTATCTCTCATTTTGTACTAGTGTATAGAGCTTTTATATTATGATAAACAATTTTCTTGGGCCTACTATGGTAGGGTGACCATTTACTTGAGTAGAGCTTTGTTACAATAATTACTAAAAACAATCTTCATAGTCTTCAAGCTCTTTAAATAGGCTTCAACTATTCAAAACCCTAACTACTTTCATTGTCAAGATACAACTTCCTAGTGAATTTTAATTAATAAAGAGGTTATTTTTACATTAAGTGATGAAAACTAACTTATTTGTCCTTTCAAAGATACGGCCTTATAAAATGTGTGACTAAGTCTTAGTATAAGGTGGGTAAGGCTAGGACCCCAATAGATTTATGTGGTTTTGGTGCATAGAGGAGAAAGAATATAAGCCCTTGCTTATATTATGGTTTCTATCATTACTAAGGTGTCATGGTTTCTTTAATATTAAGTGCACGATTCCATGAATTATATGGAGTTTAACATAAAATGTAAAAGTATAATTTATGTTTTGTTTTTTATTTCTAAAGCGGAAAAGCTATTACAAGTTTCTATTTATAAATGTAGGTTCATATAGTATTATTATTTGAGGAAAAGAACACTATCTAAATATCTTGGTGGTTTATAAAATGGTATATTTCATGAAGTTCCAAGTAGATGAAGTCTTAACCAATCAAAAACAATTTAAGATTTTATTGTAACACCAATAAGTAAACTTACAACGGATTGTAATTGTTATTATTATTATTATTATTATTAATACTACTACATTGATAGATGTTAGAATAATACCTATCAGTGTTATTCTCTCCACTTTTCTCTCAGTGGAAGTGATCGGCAAAAAATCGATATTCATGTAGAAGACTAACAATTGTACAGACAATATTATGGTAGTTTTCATCATAATCTAAGAGGAGTTGTAGTAAAGGAATCTATTGCATAACCACTTCATTCATTGCGTAGCTCTCCATTTGTGTTGGATTATGATGAACGACAACCATAGTCAGCAGATTAGGCCATGGAGAGGATTTATCAGACAATTTCAAGATGCACAAAGAGATGTATTCTGCAAATCACTATTCAGATTATTATTTGTATCTATTAAATATTTCAGAAGTAGAAACCAAGATCGAGAAAATTTCTAGGTCATATCGAGCCTGGATTTTGGGTGGCTATTGCTTCCACTAATCCTATAAACTGAGTACCTTTTAACCTCATACTGATATTCTTTCATGTATATTTGATATTGAAATTGATATAAATTTTGATCGGTGAATGTGACTAATAAGTTTATTATTTTGTTAAAATATTCGGGATCTACACTATGTTGGCATTTTGAAACTTACGTTTCAGGTGAGAACTCCACCCATTTTCAAGGAATCACATTGAAGTTGTTGATGGCTAAAAAGATTAAGGTTGAATAAATAGGGAAAATGATACATAGAAGTTAGGAATTAAGAATTTATTATTGATAGTTTGAAACAAATAATGATAAATTGAAACGAATCTAAAAAAAATATAATTGAAGAGGTAATGGTGCAAAGTCTTAAAATTGAAGGAATAAGAGAAAAATGAAGAAGGTGCAAGAATTAGGGTTAAAGATGATATAATTAGTTAAAAAAATTAAGTACAATAGTAAAATATAAATAAATAATCATATTAGTAAAATATCAAAATAAAAAGAGAAGGCGGTTAGGGTTCACAGCTTTGAAAGGGTAAAAATATCAAAGTAAAAAGAGAAGGGGGTTAGGGTTCGCAGGGTTGAAAGGGTAAGGGCCAAGTAAATTAAAATAAAGGTGAGTCAAACAATGGACTCATTAAAAATGAATTAGAAATTTAAAAAGGGGGAAAGGGTCAGAAAGAATGGTCAATCGATATTTAATTTATTGAAGTGAATTACATAAAACAAAAGATAGTAAGCTTAGAGTAAGGAAAAAATGATAATAAGTTAAAGAAGTAAAAGTGAGAACAAATAAGGAAGGGATGAGGGAAAATTTTTAGGGTAAAAATATAAAAGGGGGTAGGAGCATAAAAGTAGGGTTAGTGGAAGAAAGGAGAAATAGGTTGGAAGGTTAGGCTAGTCAGAAAGAGCGGGTAGTTAAGAAATTTTTAGTAAGTGAAAAAGGAGGGGAGAGAGAGGGTGAAGAATTTTTAAAAAGGGGGGGAGAAAAAGGGTGAAGAATTTTTAAAAAGGGGGGAGATTGAAAAAAAAAATGATAAAAATTTGTTATATTTTAAGAGATATTAAAAGAAAAAAAAGAAAAGAGTTAAAAAGGACTAAAAAAAGAGAGAAAGTATGAAGGAAAAGAAGGAACTAAATCGAGGGGGGTGATGTCATGTGCCGAAGGATATGTGATGAATTAAGGGATTTTAGGATTTACTTAATTGGTATGTATCTTCTCAATTAAAATTGCTAATGTCTTTCTCTATATCAAGGGCTTCCCTTATAAGGTGAGAAGTGTTTAGAGAAGGACAAACTAGAATTTTGGTTTGGTCAAAACATATTAGATGTTTAGAATTAAAGGATTCCTCTACAATGAGACTTTTGGCAAGCCGATTGTGGTTAGTGTTGGAAATGTGCTCTTTGATGCCGGTTTGGATGGATATTCTTGTTTGGACAATATAAGATTTACCACAAGAGCACATAATTCGATAAACACCTTGGGATAGAAGGGGGTCAGATTTATCTTTAACACTTCGAGAAAGATGCCTAAGAGTTTTATGAGGTTTAAAGATGGTTATGATGTACTTTTTACTTAGGGATTTAGAAATACTATCAATGACACTATGGATGTAGGGTACAAAAATTATCGAATGAGGAGGGGAATTGGGTTGGCGAGGCTTAAGTTTGGTATTAAGAATGGAGCAAAAGGATTTATTAATATGATTAAGGGAGTAACCATCATTGAGAAAGTATTGGATTTGGTGGGACTTTTATTCACTTAAACGATGGGGGTAAAAAATGTGAAGAGATCTAATGATCAATGTTTTTAGGATAGCTAATATTTTAGCTAGGTGGTAGTGGCAATGAGTGTGTAAGTATCTATCAGTGTGATTCCTTTTACCATATACTTGATGAGACAAAGAACCGTTTAAGAGGCAGGTGACTAGAACATCAAGAAAAGGGAGAGAGTTGTTATGTTGGATTTCAATGGTGAATTGAATGTGAGTGGAAATACTATTAAGATTAGAATCATAATCATTGAGGGAGGAGTGACCATGAGGCCAAATGACGAAGGTTTCGTCAACGAAGCGAAACTAGAATTTAGGTTTCAGGGATGAACTATTCAAAGAAAGTGACTTGAAATGATCCATGAAGATGTTGGCGACAACCAGTGATAAGCAAGATCCCATAGTCATGCTTTATGTTTTCTCATAGAATGTTTCTTTATCGAAAAAATAAGGTTGAGGTGAGACAAATTTGAATTAGACTGAGAGTTACTACATTGACAAGGTTGGACATAATGTCAAGGGCTTGGGCTATGGGGATTTTGGTAAAGAGAGAAACGACATCGAATCTAACCATTAGGTCTTCTTCATTAAGGTGCAAGTTTTGGATTTTGTGAATAAAATCAATAGAGTCTTTGATGAAGGAAGGGGTTAGGCCAATAAAAGGGAAATTTTGTTAGCTAGAAATCTAGAGAGGGCATGGGTATGACCTCCTATGGCACTAACAATAGTTCTAAGGGGAACATATTTTTTATGAATCTTAGGTTGGCCGTAAATTTTGGACAGGAGAGGATTGTGGGGAAGAAGACTCTTTTTGATTAAGGGGTCCAGGGAAAGGGCTTTAAGGGTGGAGGAGACCAAATTAGTAATATTGGAGATAGGATTTTTGGCTAGGGGTTTGTAGGATGAATAGGATAAGAGATCAAGTAATGTTGCTTCGTAAGCGATGGAGTTCATGATCAATGGCATTTCCCTTGTCGGCTTTAAGAATCACAATGTCATTATTGGAATTGAGATTACGAAGAGCAGTAAATTCCTCTTTGGAAACATTAGAAGTTGGAAGCTTGGCAATTTTAATAATTCTATAGCATCATTGTCTAAGCTCTTCGGATTCATGAATGGGTAGGATGATAGTGATAGATTCAATGGAGAAAATAATATCTTCAAAAGGAATTGTTTTGGGTGTGATAGAAAAATTAAAACCTTTTTGAAGAAAATTGAAGGTGGGGGAGTCAAGAGTTAAGGACAAAAGGTTGACCACCATGGAGGGGGAGAAGGATTTTGAAGAGACATGGAGGAGAGATTCAGTTGAGATGAGGAGGAGGAAGGCAGATTGGAAGAAAGTGAGGAAGGAGCAGAGGACCTAACTTGGGGAGTTTCCAATATTTGCTTATTAGTAAGCTTTGGGTTTAAATTAATATTGAGATTGGGGTTAGTATCCTTATTGTTGTTATTATTATTATTATTATTATTACACATTGGGGTTAATATTAAAAGAGAGATTGTATATATTAAGAAATTTTAAATTAGGGTTGGAGGGAGAAATATTAATATAGGAAAAGGAGTGCACTGGTGTGAGAGAGACTAGAGAGAAAAAAAGTGACAGGGGAATCCAAGGAAGATCGAGTAGGGTAGCAAGTAGGGAATCAAAGAGGGGGGGGGAGACAATGGAAATGGGGGTGGAGAGGGAGGATCCACGGGAGAATGGGAAGGAGTCTTGAGTCCAAGTAGTGGGCTAGTGTGAGCCTGGGAAAAGGGATAGGCGAGGCGCGCATGAGGATGGGAAAGGGTTAAACCATTATGCATGTTGCAAGTTTAGGGAGAACCCTTCTGAGGGGATTGTTGGTGCACAAGAATGAGTGTGTGGGACAACACAGGAAAGGGTTTGCATGCAAGGAACATGGTAGAGGGGAAGGGAATGGTTTTATCTACATTGGTTTACGTAGACAAAATGGGATAGGAGGATAAATACAAATAGGGAGAGGACGGGGTGGAGGAGAGGAGAATTGAGGTAAACCAAGAGTGAGGGGGTGGGAAAAAGAAAGGGTGTAGAAGTGAGGAGGAGGGATAAAAATAGGAGAAATGGTTCAAGGAAGAGAAGGAATGGGAACAATTAAAGGAGGAGCAGTGGAGGGTCAAATCAGAGGAGAGACTAAAAAGTTTGCGATTTTGCTTGGATGAAATCCTCATGAAAATATTTTTAGAAATAAAAGATCTGGATTCTATAATATACCAAAAATTAGAATTTAAAATTGAAGAAGGTTTAAGGTGGAGAGAGAACACCTGAGAGGAGAGCCAGGAGTGGTCTAAACAAGCTCGGTGAATTTCAACTCTAAGGATTACTTGAAAGGTAATCAAGAATATTGCAGCTCAGGTCTCCTGAAATGGTTCTTGATAATAGTGAAGTTAGGAAGAATGGAGGAATCTCGACATTGTTTGAGAAATGTAAGGTCAACCATTTTTTTCTATCAATTTGTGCTTCATCTTCTTAAAGATTCAAGTCTCATTAAGACATTCCTCTCCATAGAGGTTAACAATATTAGTATGAATTCTTTTACAATGGTCAAACATTGTTAAAATATTCATGATTTACACTGTGTTAGAATTTCCAATGTTTCGGGTGGACACTCCACTCATTTTCAAGGAATAGTGACTCAGTGCTCGGTGCTTACAACCTAGTATAGGGGAGATGTTGTCACGTTTTTCAATTTTTTTAATTGATTATTTGAAATGGATCATGAGGAAGCTAATGATAAATTGAAAGGATCTGAAAAATATAATTGAAGAGGTAATGGTCCAAAGTCTTAAAATTGAAGGAATAAGAGAAAAAATAAGAAGGTGCAAGAATTAGGGTTAAAATTAATATAATTAGTTCAATTTTTTTATTACAATAGTAAAAAACAAATAAATAAAAATATTAGCAAAATATCAAAGTAAAAAGAGAAAGGGGTTAGGGTTCACAACTTTGAAAGGGTAAGGGCCAAAATTCAAAGTAAAATTTTAGAACTGTTTGACCATTGTGAAAGCACTCATACAAAGTTTATTATTATTAAGGTGTAATATGAGGTATATATTGAAAGAAAAGGTTGTGATTAATTCGTATTCCCAAGAAAAGAGATTGTGCTTTATACTGAAGTTTGTTTTTCAAGAAGAAAAAAGCACGTACTTTTGCTATTACTTGTAATCAAAAAGTACATTTCCAGTATCATAGGCATGAACCTCATCATTAACTAGCAAAGGTTGTAACCTATTTCTACATAATCACTCCAATAAAGGAGACAAATCCATACAAAACCAAAATTCCAACAAGAGCCATCCAAAACATAGTAAAATCATTTTGACATATAAGAAGAAGCTAATATGCTAGCAAAAGGAAGGAACCTTCGTCAGATTTATTACAATCTGACCACTCTTCCCAAAAAATCCAACCAACTTCACCATCCAACACTTCTTTTGAAAGAGCATCCGCAACATCATTCAATTCCTTGTAGATATGATTTATTGACAAATCATAGAAAGATTGAAGAAGGATTTCAACTTTGTGGCACCAATGATTGAGGCGAAGTTGGTTCAAGAGATAGTTATTTTTTTCCCATTGAACAATACCATAGAATCACCAAAAATATTCAAAACATCAATACCAAAAGTATTGGCCATCTTGACTAAAACCCATAAGGCAAGTAATTCAGCCTGCATGTTAGTTCCATTACCACAACTCATCTTCATCTTCAAATGTACCTCCTCATTGATGATGATAAGAATTCCTGCACCACATTTACCATTCAAAGATGCCCCATTGAAAAACCTTGTAGCCCAATTTGATGTCAGGATATAATTTATAACTCTGGGCTTCTTTGGTTGCTCCTATCCTGAATTGTAGAGTTTGAACATATTGGAGTAACTTGTTCAAATATAAAACTATTTCGGCATTTCCAAATCTCCCATGTCACAAAAGATGGAAGATATTTGTGAGTATCAATTTTGTATTTCCAATTATAGAGGGAAAGTTCAAAACTTTATTTATTCCATTTGTTTGAGATCTTAAAACCATAAAAAATGTTGCCAAACGGATTTAGCAAATTTTCAATGGAGAAATATATGATTAATCGACTCACCATCACACTAACATAACATACAAATGTTTGGTCCTGCTCTGCCTCTACGTTGGAGATTGTTCCATGTTAAGATTTTGACCTCCATGGATAACCAAAACAAACATTTGATTTTGTTCAAGATCCTCCACTTACAACTCTGTGCATACCACCATTTGTAAGGACCACTAAAATTATTGCTGACAATAGAAGCATAAGCTATTTTTGCAGTCACTTGTCCAGAAACCAAATTGTTACACTAAACCAATTTGTCTGTCTCCTCATTAAGTATGATACCGACCAAATTTAAGAAGAGAGTATATCTATTCAACTTCTTGGCCCAGATGCTACCCAAACCTAGATCTTTAGCTTCCATCCAATATGAGTTCGAAATAGGTATCCAACTTGGATGCTTTATTTGGTCCAAAGTAAGAAAACCAAGATCAGCAAGATACTTGTGTGTGTCAGTAGATAGTAATAAATTATTTTCAAATTCAAAACCAACCATTGGATCAACTCCTACCATGATAAATTTTTCGTTCCCCACTCTCCATGCGAGACTGCTCTTAATAAAAGGAAATATTTTCATAAATCCACGCCAAAATAAGGATGCACTCCCAAATTTGTTCAAAGGAGATCTTATCGAGTGAACCAAATCCATCTTTATGTATTTTCCATGCAACACAACAAACCACAAACCTATTCCAAGGAGACCATGCCGAAAACTCTTCATGCAGAGAGCATAATTAAACCAAAAAATGTTTTTGATATTCCAACCACCCATATTCTGGGGAAAGGATACTTGATCCCATTTGACTAAATGAAAATATTCACCATCCATATTTCCAAACCATGGAAATCAAAACATCAAAGATTTAAGTTTTTTTAGGATCGATTGAGGAAGCATAAGCATCATGAACAAATATACAGTAATACTAGTGAGTACTACTATGAGAAGAGTTAGCCTACCACTGATAAAGAGATATTTGTTACACCGCAAGTTCATTTTATTTTCAAATTTTATGATAAGGCATAGCCAATCGTTTTAACCATAACCATTCAGTTTCAAAGAATACCTAAGGTATTTTAGACCTTCATCAACTGAGGAGATCTTAAAGGGAAGAAGACTATAGATTTGTTCTAATACCACATCCTCCACATTGTTACATAAAAAATACGATTTATTTAAACTGACCTCCATACCAATAGTTACGCAAAAATCATGAATAATTTCTGCAAACAAAATCCATTCTTCAATATTTCCCCTACCGAAGAACACAACTTCATCCACAAAGAGCAGATGGGTAATGAAAACCTTGGGAGAAATATTAATGTCAATCAATTTTCCTTCCTATCTCGCAGCACAAATCATTATATTGATCCCCTCGATAACCAACAAGAAGAGCAAGAGTGAAAAGGGACACCCCTTCCTCAAACCTATGGTACTTCAAAACAAAGGTGACAGATTCCCATTAATCAAAACAACCAATTTTGCTGACATCACACATGCCATGATCCAGTTTGTAACTGAAAGAGATAATCCAATTTGAAGAAGCATAAGTCTTAAAAAAAACCATTTTGCTTGATCATAGGCCTTTACCAAGTCCATCTTGAGGATCAAAGCACTCATCTTCCTAGTTTTTATAAAATGTAGACATTCTTGTGAGATACCAACAGCATCAAGTATCTATCTATTTGCCAGAAAACCGAATTGTTCTTTTGATAATAAGTCAGAAAGTAATGGTTTAATTATGTTTCGGATAATTTTAGAAATTATATTAATGCCAAATTACAAAGGGTGATTGGCCTATAATCATTCAAATATTTAGGTTTACCACATTTTGGAATAAGAATAAAAAACGTAGATTTAAGGCCTCCTGTAACCCATCCTTTAGATCTAGAGAACTCCACCATGCGTAATAAATCAGACCCCATGATGTCAAAGAAATTGATAAATAACTCAATTGTCCATCCATCTGGACTAGGACTCTTGTCCTTGGAAAACTCCAAAAGCAAATTCTTGATTTCATCCAACATGACAGGTATGCCAACTTCCAATCCTTTCTTTTCAGAGAATAAAGAGGGATAATAATGAAGTAGTTTTAATTGATCATCTATTATATTAACGCCTGAATTAGAAAAGTGCTTCATGAAATGTTCTTTAGTGGTTCTTTCCAAATCCTTCTGAGAAGAAATGCAATTACCTTCATTATCTTGTAAATCCCATATAGCATTTATATTGCACCTATATGAGGCATACTTATGAAAGAATTTGGTATTATCATCCCCCAAGGCCACCCAAGTAGCCCTGCTTTTCAAGCGCCAATAGTTTTCCTCTTGTTTCAATAGTTTGGAATGTTTATCCTCTAATGCTTGTAATTCCAACTTTTCTTCTTCAGTGAAAAGACCTTAAGGAGAACATCTGTATATAAACTTTATCCAAGCTTCAATATTCCTCAAATCCTCCTTATCTTTGAATTTCTTATCCTTCTCCCAAGTCATGGTCTTGTGTTATAGAAATTTTAATTTAAAATACCAAGCTTCCATTGGATTTAGATATTCGTGTATAGTGATCGAACCCTAGAAGTCCCAAACAAGAGAGCAAAAATCCAGTTCGAGAATCCATGAACTATTGAATTTGAAAGGGTAAGTTCTTTTTGATAAGAGGGCATCTATTTGGATAATGTCCTGGTGGTCAGATATGGTGGAGTGTTCAATCCACGATCTATATTTCTGTAAGGATTTCACCAAAGATTCGATTAAAAGAAACTTGTCTAACCTTTTGTTGATACCACTGTTACCACTTCTCTTGTTAGACCAAGTAGAACCTACTTTCAAAGGAAGATAATTAACTAATTCGTTCTCTACAATAAATTTCAGAAATAATCCGAAAGCTCATCCACTTGTGTAGAGAACCCCTAGATTTTTGTCCCCAAAAGAGTAAAGTTAAGATCACCTGCAATGATCAAGTTTGGGGTATTCAAAATTCCATCCCTTTCCAAGGCATCCCAAAACTGTTCCCTATTATTATAGGGTCCATAAGCATTTACAATAGCCAACATCTAATTGTTAACATGAAAATTCCCTTCCAATAGAAGCCCCCTTAATGTCTTGAAGGATTTAAAATATGCAGCAACTGGATTCCACCCTGAAAGCAGACCTCCTGACATACCACAAGCATCTAATGCACAAAAATTCCATCCTACCCTCAATTTGGAAAAAACATCTATATGAAAAATAGAGCACATTGTTTCCTGAATTATAATCACATCAAGGCTAGTATTCTTTAAGAGATCAAAGATCACCCTAACCTTGTCAACCCCTCCAATCCCACGGATATTGAAAGAGAAAAAATACATTAAGGTACAGTATCCCTGGAAGAGTTTGCTCTAAGGTCCCATTTGGAAGGTGAATATGAGGTATCAGCAATATTTAGTCTTTGTCTACATGAGAGCTATACGTTCGCTTGAGCTCTATCCATTGGGATTGATAACTCCTTGATCCGAATTTTAGGGGGAATATGGTCTA
>NWUY0300010038.1:51242-73733 GCA_004151065.3 Larix sibirica | reverse complement strand
TCTTGCATGACTACTTGTAGCTTTACAAATGCTTCTTCCTTTTTCTGCTAGCATGGCCCCATTGCAATAGTTTTGTGGAGCATGTTTGTTCGCCCACCCAGATAGGGTTGTTATTTTCATAGTTAAATAAATCAATTAATAAATAAGGAAAACCTAGAATATATAGAAGTTGGGATTATATTAGTTGTTTTTAATTAGTTCATAAAAGGTGGATAAAAAGGACTTCTAAACAATTAAATGTAAGTTAATGTAATATTCCAATATTCTAGGCATGTATGGATAGATATAGTAAAAAAAATGAACATTATAATAAAAATAAAATTATGTTTAATTGAGTAAATAATATAACAATTATTGTTGATTTCTCTATGACAAAGTGCAAACAAACCCTATACAAAAATGACATAGGTGGAAAACATGTTAATATGGCTATGCCAAAAATTTCAAGAACGCTCAAGAGTTCTCTCTTTTTATAGGTTGCATTTAGTGGCTATTTTTANGTATAGGTTTAGACTCTGCAATTGAAAAAAATTCCATTTTTTTACTAATTTGGGAACTATTGAAAATTTAATAAATAATAAAAAAGTCAATAAAACACACAAAAAATCATGACCTTACCTATCCAATGTAATAGATACTTGCTCAATGGATTCCCTGATGGAATTGGTCAGTGGATTTTCTCCATTGATCCACATATGCATCGAATTGATGAGTGAATCTACCTTGGGCAATTTGCAAAGGAAATGGGCAGCGAGCAAGCTTGTTTTTTTTATTGTGTTTAGCAAGGCCGCATGCACGCCTTTGGGAGCATACGTGCCAGCAACGCGTACGCGCCCTGGTTCGGTACCGAACCTAGCTGCGCGTGCATGTTTATGTAGGTGCGTGCGCATGCCTTTATTTTTCCACTAGCATGGCCCCATTGCAATAGTTTTGGGGAGCATGTTTGTTCACCCACCCATATAGGGTTGTTATTTTCATAGTTAAATAAATCAATTAATAAATAAGGCAAACCTAGAATATATAGAAGTTGGGATTATATTAATTGTTTTTAATTAGTTCATAAAAGGTGGATAAAAGGGATTTCTAAACAATTAAATGTATGTAAATGTAATATTCCAATATTTTAGGCATGCATGGATAGATATAGTAAAAAAAATTGAACATTATAATAAAAATAAAATTATGTCTAATTGAGTAAATAATATAACAATTATTGTTGATTTCTCTATGACAAAGTGCAAACAAACCCTCTACAAAAATGACATAGGTGACAAACATGTTAATGTGGCTATGCAAAACTTAACAAGAACACTCAAGAGTTCTCTCTTTTTATAGGTTGCATTTAGTGGCTATTTTTACCCTAAATCAAAAAGTGGTGCTACTGATAGCACTATTTGTTTTTTCAGGGCTGAAATTACAACTTTTAAGAAACATCGACCGATGTCGATCAATTGAAAACCTTAAATCAACCCCCGAATCAAAAAGTGGTCCTACCGATAGTACCCTTTTTTGGGGGGCTAAAATTACAAGTTTTGGGAGATATCAACTAGTGTTAGTGCAATCAAAACCCTAAATCAACCCTGAAATCCAAAAATGGTGCTACCAGTGGCACCTCTTTCTTTAGTCAGGTTATAGTTGCATTCATTTTGAAACCATGCATGGCATGATTTCTTTTTTAATTTAAGTAATTTAAAAAAAGAAAAGATAACCCTATTTAAATTTTTAAAAAAATATTTTTCCTCAAAAATAAAAATAAAAATAAAATGAAAATGAAAAAAAACATAAAAATTTAAAATGTCCAATTTTTTAATAAATTTTAAAATTATAAAAACATTTATATTTTTAATAAATAAAAAAAAATATAAAATCGCCACAACAATAAATAAAATTAAAATTAAAAAATAAAAACAAAAAATATTTCAAAAGAATTAATTAAAAAAAAAGCCAATGAAAAAATGTTAAAAACAATTTAAAAGAATATAAAAAAACAACATTATAAAAAAACAAATTCGTACTCCATTTTGGTGGAGGAAAAAAACTTGTAGGTCATGAACTGATGACATTCGGCAACAAGAGGCCGTGGGGGAGATTTTCAATTGGGACGGTCACCCTGCAACATCATGGGTGACGCATGTCGTCCTAGATGAATAGATCTGTAGCACCGATAGGTGATGTGGAGATGGGAGCGAGGGAAACTAGTGGATTGGAGATAGGAGCCAAAAGAAGAATGGGTCAGGCAGGTTGTCTCCCGAAAACCCTCACGATACTTTCCATTCAGGTCAGATTTGATAAAATCAAAGAAAGGGTTGAGCTCTGGAAGGAGAAAGCTTTGTTCGGAAAATTTGTGGTGATATGGCCATGAGAGAGAGACCTGGTGTGGTGGATCAAGAACAACTGGAACCCTAAAGGTCATTATGAACTTCACTTGGGGGCCAAGGGTTTCTTCACCATTATCTTTTTCAACTTGGAAGACAAAGATAGGGTATTAGAGGGAGACCCCTATTTCATTTTCTCATCTGGCTTGTATCTTAGGCAGTGGAAAGAAATATTTAACGCAGAGACAGAGGACATGAAAGTATCCCCAGTATGGATCAAGATTTTCTCTCTCCCCTATGAATAGTTGGATCTAGAAATCCTGCAAGACATTGGAAACACTTTGGGGGAATTTGTCAAGGTAGTAGACCAAACAAAACTACAGAGGTACATTGCTTATGCTCGCATCTATGTTTACATGGATATGTCAAAAGACCTGCCAGAAGCAATCAGTTTGAACTGGGATGACGAAGAATGGATCCAACCAATCGATTATGAATAGCTCCCATTTCGATGTAGACTGTGTCATGAATACAGACATTTTGGCAGTAATTGCCCAAAGGGGCTTCAAGACTCCTCCTCATCCAGATCTGTTCAGGAAGGTTAGAAAGACAAGGAAGGCTTCACCCAAGCGCGTAATAGAAAAAAGAGCAGAGGGGGAGATCAACATAAGAAGGGTAAGGAGAAGACTGATAAGGGGATTGCTAGCAAAAACCCCTTTCAGTTACTAGAGGAAGCTGAAGAGGACGACAAGGTAGGAAGAGAAGAGAAGGACACTCAGGATAAGCTAGCTATGAGCTCTAAGAATGTAATGTTCCAGGATTTATCTATTGAGGACCAAACGGTGATCATGGAGGAGGATGGTGATGAAGAAATGGAGCTAGGCGAACTGGATTTGGACGGGATCGAGAAAGAATGAAAAAAAAAGGGGAAGGGGTATATCTCCAGAAGGAAATTGGAACTTTTGCTAGAGGATATCATCAAAACCAAAGCCATCCAGCAATTAGGGATTTATTCAGACCCTCACAAAGGGAGTAAAAAGAAATCCCTAAAGGAGGAATTGAAAAGAGGCAAGAAGTCGAACAAGCAAAGAATTGCCGAGGTGGGAGTTAAACTCATAGAGTCTAACCAATACCCGACGATAAGGGCATCCTTCTCTGAAGTGAACGAGGTTATCTAATGAATATCATGTCTTGGAATATACGAGGGTGTAACCATCCACGGAAACTAAAGACTTTGACAAGAAAGATAAAGTGGGAGAAACCATATGTTCTTTTTCTGTAGGAAACAAAATGCAATACAGAAACAATGGAGAGAGTAGGGAAGAGGATCTGGAAGGGTTGCAAAGTAATGGCAACTAATGCATCAGGAATGGTTGGAGGCTTAGAATTCCTATGGAAACCACATTTTGTACACCTATTAGACTGGAGAGCCAATAAGTTTTCTATCACTGCAAATTTCACTATCTTAGGCTCAAGGGTTAAAGGCACAATTGTTAATATCTATGGACCGAGTGCCTTCCCCCCAAAAAAGACTTTCATCCGATTTTTGTCGTGGCTGGCGACGCAGGTTGTATCTGGCTTTTGATTGTTGGTGGTGAATTTAATCTAATAACCTCTCTCAATGAGAATGGTGGCTGGAGGGCTTTGGACAGATTCCAAGAAGCATTTACGGAGATTTTTGCTCATATCCCATTCATATATATTGAAATCGGAAATGGGTGGTATACATGGAATAATAAACATGGATGAAATCAACTCGTCGCATCCAAAATTGACAGATTCTTGGCTACTGATGACATTGTACGAGGCATGGGGGAGGTCAGTGCGAGTGTACTTCCATCAGCGGGTTCTGACCATTGTCCCATATGCATTCATTGGGATTGGTCAAATACGGTTCTACACAAACCTTTTAGATTTGATCAATTCTGGTTGGAACATAAAGACTTCAAAGATCTAGTGGGACAATGGTGGCAGGAACTAGTCCCCCCTGAGGGAACTGGAATGTTCAAATTTTAGAAAAAGCGAAAAGCTCTTAAATCCAAGATCCGAACCTAGAATAAGGATGACTTTGGAAAAATATTTCGGGACAAGAAAAAGATGATTGAGGATTTAGAGCTTACTCACCGAAAAGGTATGGAAGAAGAGTGGGATGATAATTTAAGGGAGCATGAGAAAAACTTGTTGGAACAACTTGAAGCCAGGGAAAGACAAGAGGAAATTTACTGGAAGCAAAAATCCAGGAACCAATGGCTCAGAGAAGGGTAAAAGAATACTAAATTCTTCCACAACACTGTCATTCAAAACCGCCATAGGTCAAATATATTCAAACTCAAAATGAGTGATGGAATCCAGGTCGAAACTAGGGAAGTGATCGAAGATGAATTAGTCAACCACTTTGAAACTTCCTTAAGGGAGGATCAGGCCGACAGGAGCATTGATATCTCCCAAATCACCAACCTCATTCCTAGACTGGTCACCAGAGATCACAACAAGTTGTTAGGAAATCCAATATATATGCAGGAGGTGGAGAAAGCAATGAACCGGATGGCTTTAGGAAAAGCTTCTGGACTTGATGGTTTTACAACCAACTTCTTCCACTTCTTCTGGCACATGATCAAGGAAGAGGTTCTTGAAACTGTGGAGGAATCCCACAGGAGTTGTGGGGTTTTAAAGGCTTTCAATGAAACCTTTCTATCCCTAATTCTAAAGGAGGATGGAGTAGACCACCCTGGTAAGTATAAACCTATTGCCCTCTGTAATGTTATTTATAATATTATTACCAGGGTGATTGCCAATAGGCTCAAGTCTCTGCTCCCCATCCTTATCAGCCCAGAGAAATCGAGATTTGTTGAAGGTAGACAAATTGTGGATGGTATCATTTTAGTTCAAGAAACTATCCACTCCCCAAAGCTCACCCAGAAACCAGGTATGTTAATCAAATTGGACAGAGCAAAAGCCTACGATAAGCTAAGTTGGCAGTATATGTGCAACATCTTGGAAGCCTTTGGGTTTGATAGGAACTGGGTGAACTGGATAATGAATCTAGTATCCACACCCTTTTTCTCCATCTTACTTAATGTCTCCCCATCTAGACTCCTACGGGCCTCCCGGGGCATTCGCCAAGGTGATCCCCTCTGCCCCTTTCTTTTTATTTTAATGGCTGAAGGGCTAAGAAGGATTTTGCAGAGCCAAGCTGGAGAGGGTGGGATCGGAGGGCTTCATTTCCACAATGGTATGGATAAGAAAACGCACAAACAATTTGTAGAAGACACTATGTTAATGGGGCAACCTTCAGTCCAAGAATCTCGAGCCTTCAAAAATAGCTTAAAGTTGTTTGCGAAGGCCTCGGGGCTTGAAGTTAATCCTAATAAGTCACAAGAGTTCTTCTTTAATACTGTTAGAACTACCCAACGTAATATCCTGAGGATCCTTGGCTTCACAAAAGGATCTCTCCCCTCCAAGTATTTGGGAGTTCCCCTCACGGATGGTACTATTAGAAAGGTCTCCTGCTAAGACTTGATTGGCAGGGTTCGAAGAAGGCTGGCTAGTTGGGCTCTCAGGCCTTTAAATCTTCCCAGCCGCCTGATTTTGGTCAAAACTGTTCTCCAAGAAATGCTAGTCTATCTCTTTTTGATGCTCTCTGCCCCAAAGTCTGTCCTTAAATAAATTCAGAGTATTCAGTGGAATTTTCTTTGGGGTGGGAGGGAGGCAAAGTCCAAATTTGCCCTAGTTGCTTGGGATAAGATCTGCAGACCCATGGATAAAGGGGGGCTAGGCATCAGAAGTCATGAGATTCTAAGTGAATTCTATGGCTCCAAAATATGGTGGAGATGGTGCAACTATAAATCGGAACCATGGGCGCGTCTTTGGCATGTAAAATATGCTAGGGACAGACCAATGGGGTATCTGATCTGATTCAATGAAGAGAGGAATGGTTCCCATATTTGGTCAAAAGCCTTTTCTGGTCGAAAGTTAGTTCAAAACCACAGTTTTTTGGAAATCTATGATGGAGAATTAGCAAACTTCTGGGATGATTCCTGGAACCAGCTTCCCAAAATGGGGGATGATCCTAGGTGGCAGAATATCAAGGCCAAAGGGATGGAGGAAGGAAAAGTTAAAGTGTGTAACTATTGGGAGGAGTTCCTGGTAGATGGGCATAGGAAATGGATGGATCGAAGATGGATGGAGGGTATAATAAATTTCGAGTATCTCCAGGATTTTGAGACCATTCTCCAGGAACGATTTATTCACTTCAAATTAGGTCCTGACAAGCTCAGATGGGGATACAAACAGAAAGGTATTTTCAGTATAAAGGAAGCCTATGATATCAAGATCAATAGAGAGTTCGAAGAGGATAACACCTGGAATAATATTTGGGGGATGAATCCTTGGCCAAAGGTTGCAGTCTTCTGTTGGCCAGTGGTCTGGGGAAGGATTATGAAAAGCAAAAATTTAAGGAAACCAGGGATGCATGGACCGTCTCGCTGCCCCTTAATACCTTATGCTTCAACTCTAAAGAATCTTCTGGACAACTATCCCTTCTCTTCTTCACTTTGGGAGAGAGAGTCCATGATCTTTAGGAGAAGTGACCAGATAAGAGGTCACCTTGACTAGACCATCAAGGAATGGAATACTAAAGCCTTTAAGAACCGCATCATTCTGATCCTTTGGTAGATGTTCCCAGGGATGGTGATATGGAATGTTTGGAAGGAAATAAATGGTCACATCTTTAGGGATAAGAAGAATGAGGTCGAAGAGATTTGGAGGAAGTTGGTAAACAACATGCAAGAAATGATTAGAAGTATCCAATGGGGGGACAATGACAGAGTCCTTTCAGCTGGGGAGCTTTGCATTGCTGCGAGATGGGGACTAGGAAAACCTGATCTTGAGGGTCTATGCAAGAAGGCCAAGATCTGCCAACCATCTAGCACAATTTTTTGGACCCCTCCTCAGCTGCAGGTTTTCAAAGTTAACTTCGATGGTGCTTCCTGTGCCAATCCGGGGTTGGCGAGTTTTGGCGGAGTGTGCTGGAATGCATCCGGAATGATCCTGAAATTTTTTTTCGGTTACATAGGCCTTGACTCAAATAATTCAGCTGAACTAGAAGGTCTAATTGAGGGCATGCACTTGGTGATCGAAGAAGGCTGGTTTTCGACAATCTTAGAGGGTGACTCCCATGCCATCATCCAAATGGCTAGGAAACTAGCTAGCAGCCAATCCATGGACAAGATCACTACAATTTGGCAGCTTCTCCATAGGATGGAACATCTGAAAAATCTTGTCAATAGTCATAATTCCATCATGTTTAGCCAGGTCAGGCAGGAGGCCAATAAAGTAGTGTATCTTCTGGCTAACGAGAGCATTGCAGGGGATGGGACCCTGACGGTAGGAACCATGGAGGACTATCATCATGACACCTGGGCGATGAACTTCTACCAACTTGCCAACACTAACTTTGAAAAAAGTAAACACCTTGCAGATGGAGCCGTACCCTCCCATGATCATGACAGGAGGTGGATGGAAGGGGTTAATGGAGAGTCAAGTCATCAAGGACTCTGCCATGAAGAATGACACATATCTCAAGCCTAAATGCCGATATGCGTACAAGAGAGTACAATCTCATGCATGGGAAGAGAGAAAGGTTATCTCTGTATCAACCATAATATCTGGTAATGAGTATCATTTTTATGATCGTTAATGGGGGGAGCATTTCCATGATTGCAGAGAAGTACAACTTGAAGGATGAGAGAAGCATTACGGGCTTACCATTAATGACTTATTTGGATTAAATCACCGCATAGTTGAGAGCTACTCCTATAGAATTTCCTTTTGCTTTTGGGTTGCTCTTTCTATTGCGGTTCATATTTTCTCTTGGGAGCGTATCTGTGACAAGCTCTCCTTAGTCTACCCACCAGATAGTCCTGGAGCTAGGGTTATGGCTCCTAAGCATCATGCCTACTCTGATATTGTTAAGGGTTCTAGTTCCGAAGGGAAGAAGGGAAAAGCAAAACTGTCAGAAGTGGTGGGTGGTGATATGGGTCACGTCACGAGGGCTCAATCCAGGGCCAAAGAGGCCACTACTTTCTTCTATGAGTGCATTCCCTCTCTGGTCCGTGAGGAGGTCGACTTCACCGAGCAACAGCTGTGGGACAAGCTGAAGACAATTCCAGTCTAGAATCTATGAAGGGAGGTCAAGGAGTGGGTGGTTGACCCGAGAACTACTGCAGGCAGAGCTTCTGCCTATGACCGCATGATCATGGTGTACTAGGTCATGAAAAAATTACTGGCACATGTCACAATGTCCAGCTTAAACAAGAGCCAGGGAGATGATGAGCTAGCTCGTTCATGGAAGGCACGGAATGTCAACTCTCGCCTGATGCATATCAAGATTGATGCGACTGCCAATAAGCTCGGATTGTCTTTCTACTATCCAGGGATGGAGGAGGCTGAGCATGCTGGCCCCAGCATTCATTGAAATCCTAAAAACATCCAGATGCAACCGACAGACAAGAAAGAGGAGGTTCATGATAAAGGAAAACAAAAAGTGATGGACGAGAATGGTGGGGAAGCTGGTCCATGAACCTGGTCTGCTATTTTTGGGTTTGCAATTTGCTTTCTGATTGTTGTGTCCTTCTTTTATCGGCTCTATAGTATGGACCTTTTTGTTACTACTCATATATGTTTCTCGGGCAGACTGTATCTAGGTTCTTGGGGTTGGCACTAGGGTAGATTGTATTGGCATGGCAGTATGGACCTTTTTGGCTCACTGTTGTTTTTGGTGAGAATAGTTGTCAATTGTAGGTCTATGAAGACTCTATAAGAGCGTTATGTACTTGGTTTCAAAGCAGTAATATAGTTTTTTATTTACAAAAAAAAACATTATAAAAAAAAAATTAAAAAATAAAACCAATTAAACCAATAATAAAATTAAAACAGAAAAAATGTTATAAAAAAAATTAAAAATATATAAAAATTAAAAATTAACAAATATAAAAATATATAAAAATATAAAATATAAACTACCCCCTACTCCCTCCATCCTCATGAAATTTGTCCCTCCTACCCAGTTCCCTGCGGNTATGCTTTTGAAAATCACCAAAGATTCTTAGGAAAGATCTTAAGAAGGTGAACTTACCATGCTATTCTTTTTCATGGTGTTGGATTCTACAATCACAATGGAAAGTCTATTTGCTTAGTTGTTCTCTTGCATGACTACTTGTAGCTTTACAAATGCTTCTTCCTTTTTCTGCTAGCATGGCCCCATTGCAATAGTTTTGTGGAGCATGTTTGTTCGCCCACCCAGATAGGGTTGTTATTTTCATAGTTAAATAAATCAATTAATAAATAAGGAAAACCTAGAATATATAGAAGTTGGGATTATATTAGTTGTTTTTAATTAGTTCATAAAAGGTGGATAAAAAGGACTTCTAAACAATTAAATGTAAGTTAATGTAATATTCCAATATTCTAGGCATGTATGGATAGATATAGTAAAAAAAATGAACATTATAATAAAAATAAAATTATGTTTAATTGAGTAAATAATATAACAATTATTGTTGATTTCTCTATGACAAAGTGCAAACAAACCCTCTACAAAAATGACATAGGTGACAAACATGTTAATGTGGCTATGCAAAACTTAACAAGAACACTCAAGAGTTCTCTCTTTTTATAGGTTGCATTTAGTGGCTATTTTTACCCTAAATCAAAAAGTGGTGCTACTGATAGCACTATTTGTTTTTTCAGGGCTGAAATTACAACTTTTAAGAAACATCGACCGATGTCGATCAATTGAAAACCTTAAATCAACCCCCGAATCAAAAAGTGGTCCTACCGATAGTACCCTTTTTTGGGGGGCTAAAATTACAAGTTTTGGGAGATATCAACTAGTGTTAGTGCAATCAAAACCCTAAATCAACCCTGAAATCCAAAAATGGTGCTACCAGTGGCACCTCTTTCTTTAGTCAGGTTATAGTTGCATTCATTTTGAAACCATGCATGGCATGATTTCTTTTTTAATTTAAGTAATTTAAAAAAAGAAAAGATAACCCTATTTAAATTTTTAAAAAAATATTTTTCCTCAAAAATAAAAATAAAAATTAAATGAATATGAAAAAAAACATAAAAATTTAAAATGTCCAATTTTTTAATAAATTTTAAAATTATAAAAACATTTATATTTTTAATAAATAAAAAAAAATATAAAATCGCCACAACAATAAATAAAATTAAAATTAAAAAATAAAAACAAAAAATATTTCAAAAGAATTAATTAAAAAAAAAGCCAATGAAAAAATGTTAAAAACAATTTAAAAGAATATAAAAAAACAACATTATAAAAAAACAAATTCGTACTCCATTTTGGTGGAGGAAAAAAACTTGTAGGTCATGAACTGATGACATTCGGCAACAAGAGGCCGTGGGGGAGATTTTCAATTGGGACGGTCACCCTGCAACATCATGGGTGACGCATGTCGTCCTAGATGAATAGATCTGTAGCACCGATAGGTGATGTGGAGATGGGAGCGAGGGAAACTAGTGGATTGGAGATAGGAGCCAAAAGAAGAATGGGTCAGGCAGGTTGTCTCCCGAAAACCCTCACGATACTTTCCATTCAGGTCAGATTTGATAAAATCAAAGAAAGGGTTGAGCTCTGGAAGGAGAAAGCTTTGTTCGGAAAATTTGTGGTGATATGGCCATGAGAGAGAGACCTGGTGTGGTGGATCAAGAACAACTGGAACCCTAAAGGTCATTATGAACTTCACTTGGGGGCCAAGGGTTTCTTCACCATTATCTTTTTCAACTTGGAAGACAAAGATAGGGTATTAGAGGGAGACCCCTATTTCATTTTCTCATCTGGCTTGTATCTTAGGCAGTGGAAAGAAATATTTAACGCAGAGACAGAGGACATGAAAGTATCCCCAGTATGGATCAAGATTTTCTCTCTCCCCTATGAATAGTTGGATCTAGAAATCCTGCAAGACATTGGAAACACTTTGGGGGAATTTGTCAAGGTAGTAGACCAAACAAAACTACAGAGGTACATTGCTTATGCTCGCATCTATGTTTACATGGATATGTCAAAAGACCTGCCAGAAGCAATCAGTTTGAACTGGGATGACGAAGAATGGATCCAACCAATCGATTATGAATAGCTCCCATTTCGATGTAGACTGTGTCATGAATACAGACATTTTGGCAGTAATTGCCCAAAGGGGCTTCAAGACTCCTCCTCATCCAGATCTGTTCAGGAAGGTTAGAAAGACAAGGAAGGCTTCACCCAAGCGCGTAATAGAAAAAAGAGCAGAGGGGGAGATCAACATAAGAAGGGTAAGGAGAAGACTGATAAGGGGATTGCTAGCAAAAACCCCTTTCAGTTACTAGAGGAAGCTGAAGAGGACGACAAGGTAGGAAGAGAAGAGAAGGACACTCAGGATAAGCTAGCTATGAGCTCTAAGAATGTAATGTTCCAGGATTTATCTATTGAGGACCAAACGGTGATCATGGAGGAGGATGGTGATGAAGAAATGGAGCTAGGCGAACTGGATTTGGACGGGATCGAGAAAGAATGAAAAAAAAAGGGGAAGGGGTATATCTCCAGAAGGAAATTGGAACTTTTGCTAGAGGATATCATCAAAACCAAAGCCATCCAGCAATTAGGGATTTATTCAGACCCTCACAAAGGGAGTAAAAAGAAATCCCTAAAGGAGGAATTGAAAAGAGGCAAGAAGTCGAACAAGCAAAGAATTGCCGAGGTGGGAGTTAAACTCATAGAGTCTAACCAATACCCGACGATAAGGGCATCCTTCTCTGAAGTGAACGAGGTTATCTAATGAATATCATGTCTTGGAATATACGAGGGTGTAACCATCCACGGAAACTAAAGACTTTGACAAGAAAGATAAAGTGGGAGAAACCATATGTTCTTTTTCTGTAGGAAACAAAATGCAATACAGAAACAATGGAGAGAGTAGGGAAGAGGATCTGGAAGGGTTGCAAAGTAATGGCAACTAATGCATCAGGAATGGTTGGAGGCTTAGAATTCCTATGGAAACCACATTTTGTACACCTATTAGACTGGAGAGCCAATAAGTTTTCTATCACTGCAAATTTCACTATCTTAGGCTCAAGGGTTAAAGGCACAATTGTTAATATCTATGGACCGAGTGCCTTCCCCCCAAAAAAGACTTTCATCCGATTTTTGTCGTGGCTGGCGACGCAGGTTGTATCTGGCTTTTGATTGTTGGTGGTGAATTTAATCTAATAACCTCTCTCAATGAGAATGGTGGCTGGAGGGCTTTGGACAGATTCCAAGAAGCATTTACGGAGATTTTTGCTCATATCCCATTCATATATATTGAAATCGGAAATGGGTGGTATACATGGAATAATAAACATGGATGAAATCAACTCGTCGCATCCAAAATTGACAGATTCTTGGCTACTGATGACATTGTACGAGGCATGGGGGAGGTCAGTGCGAGTGTACTTCCATCAGCGGGTTCTGACCATTGTCCCATATGCATTCATTGGGATTGGTCAAATACGGTTCTACACAAACCTTTTAGATTTGATCAATTCTGGTTGGAACATAAAGACTTCAAAGATCTAGTGGGACAATGGTGGCAGGAACTAGTCCCCCCTGAGGGAACTGGAATGTTCAAATTTTAGAAAAAGCGAAAAGCTCTTAAATCCAAGATCCGAACCTAGAATAAGGATGACTTTGGAAAAATATTTCGGGACAAGAAAAAGATGATTGAGGATTTAGAGCTTACTCACCGAAAAGGTATGGAAGAAGAGTGGGATGATAATTTAAGGGAGCATGAGAAAAACTTGTTGGAACAACTTGAAGCCAGGGAAAGACAAGAGGAAATTTACTGGAAGCAAAAATCTAGGAACCAATGGCTCAGAGAAGGGTAAAAGAATACTAAATTCTTCCACAACACTGTCATTCAAAACCGCCATAGGTCAAATATATTCAAACTCAAAATGAGTGATGGAATCCAGGTCGAAACTAGGGAAGTGATCGAAGATGAATTAGTCAACCACTTTGAAACTTCCTTAAGGGAGGATCAGGCCGACAGGAGCATTGATATCTCCCAAATCACCAACCTCATTCCTAGACTGGTCACCAGAGATCACAACAAGTTGTTAGGAAATCCAATATATATGCAGGAGGTGGAGAAAGCAATGAACCGGATGGCTTTAGGAAAAGCTTCTGGACTTGATGGTTTTACAACCAACTTCTTCCACTTCTTCTGGCACATGATCAAGGAAGAGGTTCTTGAAACTGTGGAGGAATCCCACAGGAGTTGTGGGGTTTTAAAGGCTTTCAATGAAACCTTTCTATCCCTAATTCTAAAGGAGGATGGAGTAGACCACCCTGGTAAGTATAAACCTATTGCCCTCTGTAATGTTATTTATAATATTATTACCAGGGTGATTGCCAATAGGCTCAAGTCTCTGCTCCCCATCCTTATCAGCCCAGAGAAATCGAGATTTGTTGAAGGTAGACAAATTGTGGATGGTATCATTTTAGTTCAAGAAACTATCCACTCCCCAAAGCTCACCCAGAAACCAGGTATGTTAATCAAATTGGACAGAGCAAAAGCCTACGATAAGCTAAGTTGGCAGTATATGTGCAACATCTTGGAAGCCTTTGGGTTTGATAGGAACTGGGTGAACTGGATAATGAATCTAGTATCCACACCCTTTTTCTCCATCTTACTTAATGTCTCCCCATCTAGACTCCTACGGGCCTCCCGGGGCATTCGCCAAGGTGATCCCCTCTGCCCCTTTCTTTTTATTTTAATGGCTGAAGGGCTAAGAAGGATTTTGCAGAGCCAAGCTGGAGAGGGTGGGATCGGAGGGCTTCATTTCCACAATGGTATGGATAAGAAAACGCACAAACAATTTGTAGAAGACACTATGTTAATGGGGCAACCTTCAGTCCAAGAATCTCGAGCCTTCAAAAATAGCTTAAAGTTGTTTGCGAAGGCCTCGGGGCTTGAAGTTAATCCTAATAAGTCACAAGAGTTCTTCTTTAATACTGTTAGAACTACCCAACGTAATATCCTGAGGATCCTTGGCTTCACAAAAGGATCTCTCCCCTCCAAGTATTTGGGAGTTCCCCTCACGGATGGTACTATTAGAAAGGTCTCCTGCTAAGACTTGATTGGCAGGGTTCGAAGAAGGCTGGCTAGTTGGGCTCTCAGGCCTTTAAATCTTCCCAGCCGCCTGATTTTGGTCAAAACTGTTCTCCAAGAAATGCTAGTCTATCTCTTTTTGATGCTCTCTGCCCCAAAGTCTGTCCTTAAATAAATTCAGAGTATTCAGTGGAATTTTCTTTGGGGTGGGAGGGAGGCAAAGTCCAAATTTGCCCTAGTTGCTTGGGATAAGATCTGCAGACCCATGGATAAAGGGGGGCTAGGCATCAGAAGTCATGAGATTCTAAGTGAATTCTATGGCTCCAAAATATGGTGGAGATGGTGCAACTATAAATCGGAACCATGGGCGCGTCTTTGGCATGTAAAATATGCTAGGGACAGACCAATGGGGTATCTGATCTGATTCAATGAAGAGAGGAATGGTTCCCATATTTGGTCAAAAGCCTTTTCTGGTCGAAAGTTAGTTCAAAACCACAGTTTTTTGGAAATCTATGATGGAGAATTAGCAAACTTCTGGGATGATTCCTGGAACCAGCTTCCCAAAATGGGGGATGATCCTAGGTGGCAGAATATCAAGGCCAAAGGGATGGAGGAAGGAAAAGTTAAAGTGTGTAACTATTGGGAGGAGTTCCTGGTAGATGGGCATAGGAAATGGATGGATCGAAGATGGATGGAGGGTATAATAAATTTCGAGTATCTCCAGGATTTTGAGACCATTCTCCAGGAACGATTTATTCACTTCAAATTAGGTCCTGACAAGCTCAGATGGGGATACAAACAGAAAGGTATTTTCAGTATAAAGGAAGCCTATGATATCAAGATCAATAGAGAGTTCGAAGAGGATAACACCTGGAATAATATTTGGGGGATGAATCCTTGGCCAAAGGTTGCAGTCTTCTGTTGGCCAGTGGTCTGGGGAAGGATTATGAAAAGCAAAAATTTAAGGAAACCAGGGATGCATGGACCGTCTCGCTGCCCCTTAATACCTTATGCTTCAACTCTAAAGAATCTTCTGGACAACTATCCCTTCTCTTCTTCACTTTGGGAGAGAGAGTCCATGATCTTTAGGAGAAGTGACCAGATAAGAGGTCACCTTGACTAGACCATCAAGGAATGGAATACTAAAGCCTTTAAGAACCGCATCATTCTGATCCTTTGGTAGATGTTCCCAGGGATGGTGATATGGAATGTTTGGAAGGAAATAAATGGTCACATCTTTAGGGATAAGAAGAATGAGGTCGAAGAGATTTGGAGGAAGTTGGTAAACAACATGCAAGAAATGATTAGAAGTATCCAATGGGGGGACAATGACAGAGTCCTTTCAGCTGGGGAGCTTTGCATTGCTGCGAGATGGGGACTAGGAAAACCTGATCTTGAGGGTCTATGCAAGAAGGCCAAGATCTGCCAACCATCTAGCACAATTTTTTGGACCCCTCCTCAGCTGCAGGTTTTCAAAGTTAACTTCGATGGTGCTTCCTGTGCCAATCCGGGGTTGGCGAGTTTTGGCGGAGTGTGCTGGAATGCATCCGGAATGATCCTGAAATTTTTTTTCGGTTACATAGGCCTTGACTCAAATAATTCAGCTGAACTAGAAGGTCTAATTGAGGGCATGCACTTGGTGATCGAAGAAGGCTGGTTTTCGACAATCTTAGAGGGTGACTCCCATGCCATCATCCAAATGGCTAGGAAACTAGCTAGCAGCCAATCCATGGACAAGATCACTACAATTTGGCAGCTTCTCCATAGGATGGAACATCTGAAAAATCTTGTCAATAGTCATAATTCCATCATGTTTAGCCAGGTCAGGCAGGAGGCCAATAAAGTAGTGTATCTTCTGGCTAACGAGAGCATTGCAGGGGATGGGACCCTGACGGTAGGAACCATGGAGGACTATCATCATGACACCTGGGCGATGAACTTCTACCAACTTGCCAACACTAACTTTGAAAAAAGTAAACACCTTGCAGATGGAGCCGTACCCTCCCATGATCATGACAGGAGGTGGATGGAAGGGGTTAATGGAGAGTCAAGTCATCAAGGACTCTGCCATGAAGAATGACACATATCTCAAGCCTAAATGCCGATATGCGTACAAGAGAGTACAATCTCATGCATGGGAAGAGAGAAAGGTTATCTCTGTATCAACCATAATATCTGGTAATGAGTATCATTTTTATGATCGTTAATGGGGGGAGCATTTCCATGATTGCAGAGAAGTACAACTTGAAGGATGAGAGAAGCATTACGGGCTTACCATTAATGACTTATTTGGATTAAATCACCGCATAGTTGAGAGCTACTCCTATAGAATTTCCTTTTGCTTTTGGGTTGCTCTTTCTATTGCGGTTCATATTTTCTCTTGGGAGCGTATCTGTGACAAGCTCTCCTTAGTCTACCCACCAGATAGTCCTGGAGCTAGGGTTATGGCTCCTAAGCATCATGCCTACTCTGATATTGTTAAGGGTTCTAGTTCCGAAGGGAAGAAGGGAAAAGCAAAACTGTCAGAAGTGGTGGGTGGTGATATGGGTCACGTCACGAGGGCTCAATCCAGGGCCAAAGAGGCCACTACTTTCTTCTATGAGTGCATTCCCTCTCTGGTCCGTGAGGAGGTCGACTTCACCGAGCAACAGCTGTGGGACAAGCTGAAGACAATTCCAGTCTAGAATCTATGAAGGGAGGTCAAGGAGTGGGTGGTTGACCCGAGAACTACTGCAGGCAGAGCTTCTGCCTATGACCGCATGATCATGGTGTACTAGGTCATGAAAAAATTACTGGCACATGTCACAATGTCCAGCTTAAACAAGAGCCAGGGAGATGATGAGCTAGCTCGTTCATGGAAGGCACGGAATGTCAACTCTCGCCTGATGCATATCAAGATTGATGCGACTGCCAATAAGCTCGGATTGTCTTTCTACTATCCAGGGATGGAGGAGGCTGAGCATGCTGGCCCCAGCATTCATTGAAATCCTAAAAACATCCAGATGCAACCGACAGACAAGAAAGAGGAGGTTCATGATAAAGGAAAACAAAAAGTGATGGACGAGAATGGTGGGGAAGCTGGTCCATGAACCTGGTCTGCTATTTTTGGGTTTGCAATTTGCTTTCTGATTGTTGTGTCCTTCTTTTATCGGCTCTATAGTATGGACCTTTTTGTTACTACTCATATATGTTTCTCGGGCAGACTGTATCTAGGTTCTTGGGGTTGGCACTAGGGTAGATTGTATTGGCATGGCAGTATGGACCTTTTTGGCTCACTGTTGTTTTTGGTGAGAATAGTTGTCAATTGTAGGTCTATGAAGACTCTATAAGAGCGTTATGTACTTGGTTTCAAAGCAGTAATATAGTTTTTTATTTACAAAAAAAAAAGAATCTAGATTCCTCTACAACATCCAAATTATCTTTTGCACATATATGAAAGAATTCCATAAAGAATTCTACCGTTCAACCATCAGGGCCTAAACTTTTAGATTTTGGAAATTTCTTCAATATCCCCTCAATCTCATCAAGAATGACAATTTCACCCACCTTGTATCCCTCTTCACTACTGAAAAATATGAGATAGTTCTGAATCACCTTCAGTTGAGCATCAATACTGCTAGAAACATTACTTCTATAAACCTCCTTGAAATCTCTAACAACAGCTTCCTCCAAATCCTTCTGAGCGGATATTTGCATACCATTACAGTCCTTCACCTCTCGAATAACATTTGCTATCCTTCTCTGATTAGCATAATTATGGAAAATTTTAGTATTGTTATCACCCTGATCAATCCAAATAGCTCTACTTTTTAATCTCCAAGTTTCTTCCTCTTGTTTGAGCATTTTTTCCTTTTTAGATTCCAACCAAGCCAACTTATCCCTTCTATGAATAGAAAACCGTTTATCATCCAATAGAGAATTAATCTCGAAAATTTTAGCTTCAATCTCAAGCAAATCCTCTCTAAGGCCAACCTTCTTCTCTTTTTCCCATATAGACACCTCCTTTTTTAGAACCTTCAATTTTTGAACCAATCTCCGTATGAGAGAATCACACTCCATCTGAGACAGAGATAGTCAAATATTCTTGACAAAGGATGAGAAGTCTTTATCCTTGGTGGTCTAGTGATATGCTGACCTTTTTACAGGCATACAGTTCAAGAGTCATACTTTAATTATCAACCAAGGATCGTATAAACTTAAGAGGCGCTACGGATTATATGTGCAACTTCTGAGAGAATCCTATCTAAATATTCATTCTATGGAATTAGAAATGACTTCTAAGTGATGCGAGTGATTATAGAAAAGCATATAAATTCTCTGATCTATTAAAGCATTAATATCTATTTAACAACATCATCTACTTAATGAAGGAAATGGTCCAATTCATAAAACTGAAATTAAACTAAAAACAAGAAATGATTAATCTAACAAAACATGAAAGTCTATTCTAAGAAATGCTTTGAAAATTTAATCTAAGGCAATGGAAATCACTTAATGGAAAGCTGAAATGTTTTAATCTAAGAAATCACAAAAGGAACTAATATAAACCACCCTTGGAATGCATGACAATACAAAGCTGACTAAACTATTCTAATGCGTGGAAATGTAAATCTGACTAAACTGTTCTTGCGGAATGGACCTACAGGACTACATACACCATATAATTGAACTATGGACACCATTATACAAATCTATAGATGAAAACAATAAATTTCCATAAATCTATTCTAAGCAACAAATGATATTTAAACAAATTACAGCTATTTACGCGATCAAAACAAAGAAATGATTTTAAACTAAAAAATTGGAAAGAACACAAAACTCCTGTTCAACAAAATGAGGGCGGCCACCTCAAAGCGCATTACAAGAGCTAATCTAAACTATAAACTCACAAGTGATGTAAACCATGATTCTGCCATTATCTACTTTAAGAAATCATTGTCCAAAATACAAAATGAACTACTGCAATGTATCACACTGCTACATAAGTGTATGGAACTATGGCTAACCTCTCGCATGACGCACGAGTCTCTACTTATTACAAATTTCAAAAACATCATTCCAAAAATATCTATGCTGGAAATATTGAGATCAATCTCTTGAAGATATCCCACTCTCTGAAAATTAGGAGAGACTTGTAGTCTCATAAATTGATCTTGAGCTTCTTCATCCTTTCATGTGAACAACTGGAACCAATCTTGCTTACGTTTAGCTCAAAAGGGGATGCGATATGTTGTCTTGGTGATTTCCACTAACCTCCATTTAATCACATATGATACTGAACCACTTGTTAGCTCACTTAAAAGCACATCATGTTCCATCATTACTTAAAAATCGACTACAATCGTAACCTAACCTATAGAAAGGGGTGATCTTATGCTTAATTNTCCACCATTGAGAGAGTTACTCTTCCTGACCAAGGAGGTGAAGAACCCCAAACATATTCCTATGAAGACACCTACTAACATTCTATAACTTGGTAATAGTATTGACACATGCAAAAATAAACTATTGACATATGCAAATGAAGCATTGTAAACTCTGCTAGTGAGTTCAATTTGTAATCTGCAACAATCTCACCAAAGACCAGGTTTGAAATTGAAACCGGCAGAAATAAATTGTTCACATAGGCATAGGTAGATTATAGACATCGCTTTATTGAGTTAAATTTGCAAGACATACAGAAAACTGTTGGCATAGGCAAACTAAACATTTTAGACATTCCTTATTGGTTTCAATTTGGAGAAATGCATTCTCACAAGGTGAAATTTGATTTTGAAAATACGTATATAAATAAACTGTTAACATAGTCGGAGGCGACGTTATAAACTCTGCGTATTGAGTTTAATTTTCTATGTTGTTGGCAGGATTAGATGATGTCGTAATATCTATTTGTAAAATAAAATAATGATTGAATTTGTTTTCTTTGTCTATTAGGATTTGATTTTAGTCTTAGAAATGATGCCATTAACTTTTTTAATCACAAGCACATCCATAAATACAACCCACACGACCCACAGATGTTAATACACAGTTCACATGGAGGCCACAACTGCTATAGAACTACCTCTATCTGCACAAGCTTTATGGTATGCAATTATTTTAACACATATTTTGTTTCAATACAAGAAGAGAAGCGAAATCTTTATAATTCCAAAATACACTATTATCATGGCCATGGCCAGAGATTACATCGTGTTTCCAGTCTCAACCCATACAAGATAGATTTGGAAACCAGTCCGAAACAGATAGATACTTTCTGTATTGTTTGCATTATTTCCAAGTTCGTAGGTACCTAATATTGTTGGTGGACCATGGAGGCAAAGACTATCGAATGAATCATGCGAGTGGAGAGAAGTATCAGTTACTTTCTATGCTCCTGCTTGTTTGATATTACATCGTTTTTCCATGTCCAGCCCCAAAAAGTTAGATTCGAAACAGCGGTCCATGTCCAGCCCCAAAAGGTTAGATTCGAAACAGCGGTCACGGGCAGGTAGAGTCTGTGTTGTTTCAATTATTTTCAAGTTCAGAGGTACTTAGTATTCTTGGTATAGGCAATGATCATTGGTTGGCTACAGTCCACTTGAGTACAGCTGGAGTTGTTTGGGAGTGGGCATTTTAAATGGAAGTATCAGTGTCTTTTTGATGTTAATGTTTGTTTGATAATGTTTGGTTCATCAGATTCCAGTGGAGCTTTTATATACTAAATTGATGTATTTTTTGACGTGATCTTAAAAATAAATTATTATTATTATTATCATTAATGTTTTTTATTTTTGTTTCTTTTATATAATTTTATAAATTAAATTTTACAATTCAAATGAAGAATAATAAAAATCAAATAAAGAATAATAAAAATTATGTGAAGTTGAAAGGAAAAAGTCAGATAGTATACAGTTTATGTCGCAATCTGGAATGAAGATAATATCTGCTGATTTAGTGAGAATTATTTAATTATATGATTTGAATTTTTTTTAATATATTGATTTTTTAATTATATATTAATCAATTATAATGGTATATGATGTCAGGATTATATATTGATTAGAATACTCTTATAATTAGAAGAATAATTAGAATGTATATAATTATGTAAAAATCTGTTGATATGATGAAATTTGTCCTATTTAAGTATATAATTATTGTAGAGATAATTATGAATATATTAATAAATAGTAAATACGTAAATTGCCAACTTTTTCTAATTACGAAGTCTAATCATGAAAGAATCAAGAAATCCCCAAATATTGTGAGAGATCGTTCATACTCAAAACTCAAACTCAAACCACTTAAACTAACATTTAAGACTTAATTATATAAACTATTATATATATAACAAATAATTAAATTAAATACAATATTTATAAAAGAGATGAAGGAGAAAGTATTAAAATAAAACAATTATAAATAAAAAATATCAAAAGTATAATTAATTAATATCTCTCATGTAAATGTATATTAGTTAATGAGTTAATTTATATATGAATTTATAATTTTATTATAATATGATATTTATAAAAGGTTGATTGGTTTTAATTATGAAATTAGAAAAGATGAGGACATGATGTGAATTGTGGATGTTTTTTTATGATGTTAATTTTTTTTTTTAAATGGTGACAGTTTTGAAATATTTTTTATTTATGGAGGAGTAGGTGTTTATATCATAGAATTTGGGTTTATCTATGCTTTTTCTAGATTGAAGAAGGATGAGAGTGTCATAGTTGGTAGTTGATGCATAGATATCTAGTAGCTCATGCATGGATAAAGGTAGTGACATACAACCTATTTAACTTAACAGTTAGCTGAGGCATAGACAAGAGATGATTACAACTAAGCATGGAGAGCAAGTAACATATTACTTGTTCATGGCACTTACCTTGTAATCTATTAGTACTCACGAGCCACAAATTAAATGGTTATGCTAGTAAATTTAATAAAAATATTTTTTTTCATTTCCCAATGAAATGTGTCAAAATAACTTCTCCGGTTTTGGAGAGATAGACTAAATCTTTACATATAAAGACTAA
>NWUY0300010033.1:29271-42037 GCA_004151065.3 Larix sibirica | reverse complement strand
ATTTTATAGAAATTCGCCCTTTAGGTTCACTTTGGGTTCGAATTCACTTCAGGTTCGCCTTGCAACTTGGAATGAGGTTCGGCAGACCTCATCAATTTTTTGTTTGTTTGTTTTGGTTTTCAGGTTTACGAAACATCGAACCTCAAGGTTGAAGTTTGGCGAACCTTGTGACTTAGATCCAAGGGTTATGGAGTAGAGGAATACAAACAAAGAGGGTTTGAAGTGATATGGAGAAGACATAATCAAGGATTCAAGCCATACACTTATGTGCCATGACTAGTCCAAATGGATTCTAGGTTATATCAGAGTGAGTGAGAACCCTAACAATAGATGCACCATCACAACCAATGTGTTTAAAGCCAATAAATAATGTGCAACCCTAATAGTGAAGGAAGAACCATAACATGAGATTATAAAGGAAGGGTCAAAGAAAAACATCCTTCAAAGGAATGGACAACCAACGCAACGAGTCACATCTTCAATAACAATCTCACAGGATTAAATGAGCCATTAACATGTGCCATGTCAGATCTTCTATTACAGCAGAAATCATCCCCAATATCCAAGATCACATCAAGGGCTAAAGAGGGATGGAATCCTCACACTTAATCCCTTCTCCTATGCAAAGACCTGCCCTCAAAAAAGATCATTTCCAACAATAAAAAGACTATCCATTCTAGCAAAATACCATAAAAATCCAAGAGAAAAGAGATGAATGAAGAGAGCCTCACATATACTTGCTTGTACCTTCAATTCCACCTCCTACTTGATATTCAACTAGACATACAGGGGTTTTCCTTATCAATCCAACTATTATCAATGAATGAGGGAGCTACTTTTTAAATAGTCTCTAACTCAACTGCTTCCAATAAAATAATATTAATGGATTCTAGTTCCACTTTTCTCTCCAAGAAGAATCCATAAAACAGCTTGGAATCTTCTAGATCCATGTTTTCTCCAATGAAAACATTAAAATACCAATTTCTCATAGCTAACTCACATGACAAGTCAAACAATATATAAAATAATGAGCAATGAGGTGGTGTCTATGCTAGATGTCTCCTCCTCAAGGTGGACGTCTCCATCATCTAGGGTTAAAACCATGTAACAACCTATCCAAGTGGCATGTGTAGCATCTCCATGTGAGACGTCCTATCAAATGCATGGATATATGTGCCATAAAACTTCCATGAGTGTAGTGCTTAACTTTAGTAGGGAGACCAAATATAAGCCCAATATAATGAAAAGTGTTAGGGCCACATCTCCAATGGTAATGAACTCATGCTCCAAGGGGGTCACTTGGACTCCACTAGATAATCCTCAAGGTGTGTGCCACGATGCCTCAAATCAAGGATCGACCCACTAAAAGGTGAAGTTTAACCTTGTATATGTAAAATATAATACAAGTGGCTAGGATGTCTCAACAAACTTGGCCTCCATGGTGTAACAACCCTCAAATTAATTACTAGTTCCATGGACTGATAGTTCAACATACTATAGGCTAACATCAATCCATGTGCCAAGTCATCAAAGAAATCCACTATCTTCATGAAGAAGGGAACAATGCCATCAAATATGCAATCATGCCTCAACATTTGTGCCAATAAGAGGGAATTAATGGAGTGCTTCTCTAATAATGGTAGTCAGTCATATCCAAACTCAATCTATGTGCAAAGAGTGACCAAATAAGCAAGGGTGTCCACACACCAAGGCTCAAACCATGCAATATCATGCCAAACATAGCCATTGAGAGGGATAGAACCATCTAGAAAGAGGTGTGCATGAAGAGTACTCTTTTAAAACAAGGAGTCCATAGCACTGAGACATCATCCTCATGCCACACAAGTCCATAAGTGCCCCAGGGCATCCATCCAAAGAAGTCAAGTATCATCCAATCTCATAAATGCCTGGCCGAAGTGAGGGCTGGATCAATCATAGGACGAAGTGCAAAGTTGGAGTGCTCATTCCAAATAGTAAGCAAATATACCAAGAGCAACACCACAATGCTGAGCAAACCCATGTGATCTGGGCTGTTCCTTAACTGAGGGAAGGAACCCTTGAAAGTCATCAAAGTATTCATTGTTAAGCTGATTCGTCATGAAATTTGTGCAACATAAGCAATGCACCAATAGAAAGGCTACCATATTAATTGACAATGACAACGTGAGAAATCTAATCTCACAAAGTTTTGTCAGCTCCCTTGAGTTGTCAACACAAAAGCATCTTTAACCCAGTAATCTTGGATCGACCAAAGCAAACAGTCAACCGGTACATTTCAACAGAATCTGCACTATTACCTTTGCCATGGAGTGTGATGTGACACCAATAGGTTGCTGTGATCTTCTCTTGGCAGACCAACCAAACATAATTGACATACAACATATGATGGCTTTTGCAACACCTACAAACTATGTAAAGATGGAAAGAGCTACCAGATTAATATCATTCACTGATGCCATGGAGTGTGAGGTGACGCCAATAGAACGCTGTGATCTTCTCTTGGCAGACCAACCAAACATAATTGATATACAATTGTCAATATATGATGGCTTTCAGAACGTCAACAAACTATGCAAGGATGGAAAGATCTACAGATTAAGTGTTTGGCTGAAACTCTCCTTACGTCAGGCAAAGCAGTATCAAGATAGCTGACATTACTAGGCAAGTTACCTTTGTATAATCAAAGGCAAATTACAAAAGGTTTGAACTTTGAATATTGAGGCCAAACTGCAGGAAATGCCATAACACTAGCAACACAAACAAAACAACCACAATGGAAAATTTCTTCTACTTCTTCTTCTCCCTTTCCGAGTCCCTATCTTACCAAGGGAACTCCTAGCTTCAAATAGTGGTCTAAGCCAAATGGCAAAGATCCTTTAAGCTTTTTTGACCATGCCAACTCAATTGGCTGCTTGTGACAATGTGCCATGCACAGAAGGCAAAAGTCTGGACACTTGTGACTAAACAATAGACTGAAGAAACAGTAGTCAATAATCCCATCACGTCAAACCATAGTAGCAATATTCATGTACGAATACGGATATGAATTTGATTCGGTACGGAAAAAATATGCAAAGAAAAATTCTAGTACTATTAAAACATGGAAGTAGACATCTCATAAATACAAAAAAATGCATAATTTAAATTTTAGAAAATTTAAAAATATACATGCCCAATCAAAATTTTAATGGAGCATGCATTCTTCAACGTAAGTAACTTGAAACATATCACAAATTTGAAACATAACATATAATATAATAACATCAAAATAGAGTTTAATAGGTAAATATGGGTTCATGGCCCCAATATATGCATTTTTTTTAATGTTGATTAAGTAATGTGTGTGATTCCAACATTCATTTAAAAGATTACATGGAACAATAGTCAAGAGATTATGTGGAGTGGAAGTTGGAACAATAGTTAGAAATAGAAACTTAGAACCGTGTTTGAAATGATTCCTTAGTTTTTGTTTTGCGATGTTGAAGTTACAAATAGTATGAGACTTGAGTTATCATTTTCTATTATAGTTCCACTATTATATTAATAATTAATAGATAGTTGAAATTTTAAGCCTAATCATTAGCTATTCTACTTGAAATTATACTTTTATCTTAATAATTAAATTTTAATAATAACATTTTGTGAATCCTTAAAAGCTGAAAATTGTAAATATATTTAAAAATTTAGTCAACTTTACTGTATCTGTACTATGTTGAATTTTTGCCGAGTTTCTAATTCCATGTGAATTTCTGTACATGAACTCCCAATACGACCGAATCTTGCTTCTATGCTTCAAACCCAATGGAGCAAACCCACATTAAAGGCTGCATTTTCAGATGCATTTTGACAATAACAGTATGAAAACTTAGCCTTCTAGGAGTATTTGTCTCTCCAACGTACTAAATTCCCTCATCCACACCTTTATAATCTAGGATGGATCGAGGTCACTGGACAACTTACACCAAGTAGACCAAATCTGCACTGCCAATTCTTCCCTCGAAAGTATTGTGGACTGTTTGGAGGGTGACACCATTCCTATGTACAATTGTGATCTTCTGCTTACTAAGTCCATTTAGTACCATTGATGTGCCATTATATTGTTTTTCACATGGACATCATCTTTTTTTTTCCCAAGGAAAACCTTGTGCGGAAACTTCTGGGCACTTCCCCTCATTCACAGATGGTACCCGGTGCAAACCCATTGGTGCCGATTACGGCACTTGACCCAGCAGGAGCATTGAGTGAGGTATGCAACAGAGGCATCTAACCAAGGGAATTGACCCCGAGACCATCTCCTACATGAAGTTTAAAGCACTCAATCCCTCAAGTTAGCCTGCTGGGCTACAGGTGACAACATTTATCAATTGCATATGGACAATAAAATCTTAGAAATTGAGGTTCTCTTCCTTGGGCAGTACAGCTCTTGGCTTATTTCCTATTGGTCAAGATCAGAATAAATGGACATCAGACACATATAGAGCAAATGGCTATTCCGGCATCATTAGATGAAATGATCAGCTCCCCTCGTGCCATTCATCATCATACATCTCTCCTTGCCTCTCTGGGCTTATATGGTCACACCCTTGCAATATGCCCAGTTAACTCTCAAATTGGCAGTTCGGGAGTGCCTTGATTGTTCCTGTTGCTCATGCATTTAATGAATTGCATGTTTTACTTCTGAAAGTAACTGTAAAGAGATACTTTTCTTGAGTACTGATCTGGCCTAGATCAGGTATGGAAGCATAATTTCAATATGCATTGCTTTGTTTAGGATAGTTAAGATTAGTGAACAATTTAGCCTTTGGCCTGGTTTCTCGATCTGAGACATTCCTTTATTGCCCCTTTCAGATAAGGACCTTTCTATCTAACTGGCTATTTGGCCTTTCCGTAGCTTTATTCTTGGGCCTTGGCCTCCAAATCTGTAACTTGATAGGTGATCTGCAACATATTTATACATCTAAATTTAATTTTTAGATTTAGGTGTTAATGGTCTGCTTGTCAGGCACATTCTCTGATTAGAGTGAGGTCCTTCATGGACTCCATTTAATACTAACCACCAGTCTATCAAGTTGGGTGATGGTAACTTCAAGACCAAATCCCATTTATCATTTCAAGGTTTGAGATTTATCATTATTCTTTACAAGGCCGCATTGTGAAAATTTTGTCTGATAGCATTTGAAGAGTGCTTTTTATGTCCAGAAATAAGTTTGTGAATGTAGTTACATGAGTTGAATTACAGTCTGTCTGAATCTTGATAAGGTGAGGTCATTCCTTGAATCCATTTACTCTTAACCCCCAGTTTCTTAAGTTTCATGATGGTAATTACTAGAGAAAACTCCTTTTATCATTTCAAGGTTCGAAATTATTCCTTATAATGCTGTATTGTGAACAGTTTGTCTAGTAACACATTTGAAGTTTGAACAGTGTGTTTTACGTGCAAATATAGAATTGGTTAGCATAGGTACATGAGTAGATATACTGTCTGAATCTTGATTTGTTTCTACCTTTGTTAATATTCTTAAGGAAAAATTTGCAGGTAGCTGTGAAAAAACAAACTCTTAAAAGTGTCACAGGCTACATTACAGATGTGATCTGTAAACGAGCAGAGCGTGGGTACAATTATGGTGTTGTACTTATACCAGAGGGTCTTATTGACTTCATTCCAGAGGTGAAAATTCATATAGCCATCCTACAGTTCTAGATTTCCTTCTTGAGTTGCCATGTTGCAACTCTTTTTTATAGCTCTACTTTTGTTGATTATACTTCTGCAGTGTCATGGACTCATGTGAGTCTTGTTTTCTTAAAATATGGGATATTGGGCTATGCAGGTGCAACAGTTGATTGCTGNTAGAAACTTAGAACCGTGTTTGAAATGATTCCTTAGTTTTTGTTTTGCGATGTTGAAGTTACAAATAGTATGAGACTTGAGTTATCATTTTCTATTATAGTTCCACTATTATATTAATAATTAATAGATAGTTGAAATTTTAAGCCTAATCATTAGCTATTCTACTTGAAATTATACTTTTATCTTAATAATTAAATTTTAATAATAACATTTTGTGAATCCTTAAAAGCTGAAAATTGTAAATATATTTAAAAATTTAGTCAACTTTACTGTATCTGTACTATGTTGAATTTTTGCCGAGTTTCTAATTCCATGTGAATTTCTGTACATGAACTCCCAATACGACCGAATCTTGCTTCTATGCTTCAAACCCAATGGAGCAAACCCACATTAAAGGCTGCATTTTCAGATGCATTTTGACAATAACAGTATGAAAACTTAGCCTTCTAGGAGTATTTGTCTCTCCAACGTACTAAATTCCCTCATCCACACCTTTATAATCTAGGATGGATCGAGGTCACTGGACAACTTACACCAAGTAGACCAAATCTGCACTGCCAATTCTTCCCTCGAAAGTATTGTGGACTGTTTGGAGGGTGACACCATTCCTATGTACAATTGTGATCTTCTGCTTACTAAGTCCATTTAGTACCATTGATGTGCCATTATATTGTTTTTCACATGGACATCATCTTTTTTTTTCCCAAGGAAAACCTTGTGCGGAAACTTCTGGGCACTTCCCCTCATTCACAGATGGTACCCGGTGCAAACCCATTGGTGCCGATTACGGCACTTGACCCAGCAGGAGCATTGAGTGAGGTATGCAACAGAGGCATCTAACCAAGGGAATTGACCCCGAGACCATCTCCTACATGAAGTTTAAAGCACTCAATCCCTCAAGTTAGCCTGCTGGGCTACAGGTGACAACATTTATCAATTGCATATGGACAATAAAATCTTAGAAATTGAGGTTCTCTTCCTTGGGCAGTACAGCTCTTGGCTTATTTCCTATTGGTCAAGATCAGAATAAATGGACATCAGACACATATAGAGCAAATGGCTATTCCGGCATCATTAGATGAAATGATCAGCTCCCCTCGTGCCATTCATCATCATACATCTCTCCTTGCCTCTCTGGGCTTATATGGTCACACCCTTGCAATATGCCCAGTTAACTCTCAAATTGGCAGTTCGGGAGTGCCTTGATTGTTCCTGTTGCTCATGCATTTAATGAATTGCATGTTTTACTTCTGAAAGTAACTGTAAAGAGATACTTTTCTTGAGTACTGATCTGGCCTAGATCAGGTATGGAAGCATAATTTCAATATGCATTGCTTTGTTTAGGATAGTTAAGATTAGTGAACAATTTAGCCTTTGGCCTGGTTTCTCGATCTGAGACATTCCTTTATTGCCCCTTTCAGATAAGGACCTTTCTATCTAACTGGCTATTTGGCCTTTCCGTAGCTTTATTCTTGGGCCTTGGCCTCCAAATCTGTAACTTGATAGGTGATCTGCAACATATTTATACATCTAAATTTAATTTTTAGATTTAGGTGTTAATGGTCTGCTTGTCAGGCACATTCTCTGATTAGAGTGAGGTCCTTCATGGACTCCATTTAATACTAACCACCAGTCTATCAAGTTGGGTGATGGTAACTTCAAGACCAAATCCCATTTATCATTTCAAGGTTTGAGATTTATCATTATTCTTTACAAGGCCGCATTGTGAAAATTTTGTCTGATAGCATTTGAAGAGTGCTTTTTATGTCCAGAAATAAGTTTGTGAATGTAGTTACATGAGTTGAATTACAGTCTGTCTGAATCTTGATAAGGTGAGGTCATTCCTTGAATCCATTTACTCTTAACCCCCAGTTTCTTAAGTTTCATGATGGTAATTACTAGAGAAAACTCCTTTTATCATTTCAAGGTTCGAAATTATTCCTTATAATGCTGTATTGTGAACAGTTTGTCTAGTAACACATTTGAAGTTTGAACAGTGTGTTTTACGTGCAAATATAGAATTGGTTAGCATAGGTACATGAGTAGATATACTGTCTGAATCTTGATTTGTTTCTACCTTTGTTAATATTCTTAAGGAAAAATTTGCAGGTAGCTGTGAAAAAACAAACTCTTAAAAGTGTCACAGGCTACATTACAGATGTGATCTGTAAACGAGCAGAGCGTGGGTACAATTATGGTGTTGTACTTATACCAGAGGGTCTTATTGACTTCATTCCAGAGGTGAAAATTCATATAGCCATCCTACAGTTCTAGATTTCCTTCTTGAGTTGCCATGTTGCAACTCTTTTTTATAGCTCTACTTTTGTTGATTATACTTCTGCAGTGTCATGGACTCTTGTGAGTCTTGTTTTCTTAAAATATGGGATATTGGGCTATGCAGGTGCAACAGTTGATTGCTGAGCTGAATGAGATTTTGGCCCATGATGTAATAGATGAAGGTGGCCTTTGGAAACAAAAACTGCAATCTCAATCCCAAACGCTTTTTGACTTATTGCCTGGAAGTATTCAGGAGCAGTTGATGCTTGAAAGGGATCCTCATGGAAATGTGCAGGTACACTCAATTGTGATATCACTTTGGTGCTCATGCAAAAAAATTAGTGTGTTAAGTGCAAATTTTTATGATGATTTTTTTTAATACTATCAAATATAAAAAAATCAAATGCTGAGTTGTCTTGAACTCCAGGTCGCAAAAATAGAGACTGAAAAAATGCTTATATCGATGGTTGAAACTGAATTGGAAAAAAGAATGGAAGAGGGGACCTACAAAGGACATTTTAAGGGGCAATCACATTTCTTTGGGTAAGGTTTCTGTATCTTGCAGATAGACTTAGATTATCCCATTGCAATCTCCTTCCTTAATTAGGAGATTGTGTGACAGATAACAACTTCTGATGTTCTGTATTATTCAAGATTTGTCTATTTGTAGGGGTTATCAATGATCATGTGACATTAACAATCAATAATAAATCTGGACAAATTATGTTTGTCAATTCTCTATCCATAAGCTTTTAAGGGCTGGCTTAAAATGAATGGGCTCATAAACATATTTCTTTTAAATCTGATCATTTATTTTTGAGCCCAATCTTCTATTCTCTAGAGTCTAAATTAATTGCTCTTTAGCCTGTACAATATCTGAAAGAGAGGATTTCATGCCAGTTATAGTTGTCTATTATTTTTATAGCTGTTTGTTATTTTCAATGTTCAACTGGAGTAGCATAATGGTTTTGTCAGTTTTGCATGCTTTCATCTATTATTTTTCTCTCCGTGTCTTCTTTTCAAAGTTGAAACACCAAACCCTACATTTGATTCTATTCTGATTTTGTTAAATCCCTTATTTAAAAAAGAATCTAATCTTTTCAAGTTACTTGGTGGATTTTAAAAGCTTTGTTTTGGTTGATTATCAAATTTCATTGCTGTATATTCTGTTTTCATAAGTAGGGTACCTTCAAGGAGCAACTACAGGTAGTACCAGAGAAACCTTTCTTGTGTCATGTATAGTTCAAAAAACTTCCAAATACTTGGGAGGACTGACAAACCAATCAAAGGAAAGCATAGGAAAGTTTATTCAATATGCTCTAGAGGTCATTGATGATATATATTGTGCATAGGTTGTTCTAATGTGTCTTAAAAGGCAGAAACTCAAGAGACTGTCACAATGATTATCGAGTTTGTACTTGCAATAAGAAGTGAATTAGAGGCGAAAATAATGGGGGTTGTGAAACCATGTTTTTTCAAGTTATTGGATACTGCTGAGAAAATGGTCAAGTAATTAATGGAGGTCCTAATCAAGTGCACGGAAAATGATCAGAACTACTTAAAATATAAAAGATACATATGTTAATAACTTGCTCAGATTTGGGCACGTTGACAAAGAGCAATGAATTGTCCAAGCAGATGTCTAATTAAACATTGAAATCATTGACATAAATGCTTCTGTCCTTGCACACACCATAAAACACAGAAACAGGGAAATTATCTCTTGATGAGTTCTGAGTAAATGCAATAAACTGTCTCCACGGTGAAGAATGCATTCTCTATCACAAGATGCAAGCAGCTGAGAAGTCTTTAATAATAACCAAAGGTTTGCCTAGGAGGGCAGTACCTCTTCCATCCCAACAAAAAACAAGTCACCTGCAAGGATCCTTCCTGTCTTGTACAAGCTTGTTTGGAAAGTCTGTTTTCTGTTTGGCTGTGTTCCCTCATCATATGTTTACATGAGAAAGATTGAAAGGAGGATCTCAGATCCCTGGCTCTCATGACAGCTTCGAATAAAGTGAAATTTCTACTCTCCAAAGAGCCTTCAACCCAAGAAATGTCTTAATTTGAGCCTTCAAAAACCTGCATATCTCTTACTCCCATCTCTAATGCTAACCTCATCAGGATGGATAATGCTTGAAGCTCAGCTGCACTTTTTGCAGTGTTGCAAATATCACGAAACTTTTGCTGATTATCGCAATATATCGCAATTCTCTCAGCTTGATGATATTATCAGTGGAAAAGATTGTGATTTTTTCAAAATTTGAAAATATCGCAATATTTTGAAAATATTGAAATATTGTGATAAATTGGAAAATATCAGCGGAGTCAGGAGATTTTGACTTTTTTGTCAGTTTGAAGAAGGAAAGTTTGAGAACAAAGGAGTTATTCACTGTTATGTTTGCCCATGAAAGGTCTAGACGGAGGGGGTTGCTTCAGATGTGTTTAAAAAATTGAAAAGATGAAATTTTTATATTTTTTAAGTTTGTTGTTATTTTCTGGGTTTTCCCTGCTGTTGTTGATAAGTTTCTTTCCAGACCCTCAGCGATATTTTCACCGACTGCTGTTTGCAACATTGATTTTTTGTGCCTCTCCCCAAGCCACATTCAAAATTCATCCAATGAGTTTCAGAGATATGCAAAGTACTTCAGCCCCGTTCATTCCAGAATTATCTTGTGAATCTCTGATGCACCATCAAAAAGGCCAAAGGGTCTTGACCTCTCAATCTCCATGCCTTGGACCTGCCTCTGCCTCTTCTTCTCTGCCTGTCCACAGGTTTTAGAACCCCCTTGAACTTTGTAGAAGACCATCACAGGTGAGAAAGTCCTATCCTGAAAGAATGATCCAGTCCTAACCAACCAGATTGCCTCTCCCAAAGATGTTCCTTCCCAGCTGCCTTTACCCCCAGGGATCCTCTTGAGTCTTAACTGCAGACCACACCTTTTTTGTTAAGTGACATGATAGGAATAGGTGTGAGGTACTCTCCTCCAGTGCTTTGTATAACACACAAATCTCAGGGCCATGCCAAGCTCTCCTTCGAAGGTTATCCTAGGTGAGTAGGCTGTTGTTGAGGATTACCCACAGTAATATCCTGGCTTTTACGGGAACTTTTGGTTTCCACAGAAGATGCCAGTGCCAGTATAAGATGTCATGTTATCTTAAATGAGAACTATAAAATGGCATGTATTGTGTGAGTCAATATGTCTATATGAAGAGTTCAAAGAGATATAGTTTGTGTATATTTACAGTCATGCATACAAGAATCTCCCAAAGGAAAGGGCAAGGACAAATTAGCTTATAAGTTTATAAACCTTACCAAATCACTTAATCATCCTAAGAAGGGAAATATATCACATCTTCCATGTCTATTTGAAACTAGGAAACCAATTTCCTGACCTGCCAGCACTGGATGGAGATGGTCAAGAAACCTTAAAACTAGAAATAATATGTAACTTGCATTAAGGACTGAGCAGATGGTAAGGTGCAAGATAGGAACTGACATCCTTGAAGGAGAAGCATCCAGAAATGCACCCTGAGAGTGTAACTAAATCACAGCCAGCAATCTTCATAACGTAACCTTGGCTTAGCAAAGTAGTTTGGATAATGCTTGTTTTTACTGGTTTGATCATATCAGTTTTCCAATCTCATCTGCGTTTACTTTGGATGAGACAAGACTCCATTTTAATTTGTTGCTGTCTTTTCTTATTTTACAAATTGCTTTCTTTAGGAGACTTGGTGCTGATCAGATGATCTCTTTAGAATTGTAAATATCTTTTTTATTTGATAATCTACCTTATATGGTATTTATATCTTCATAAGTAGGTACATTTTGAAGATCACTATGGCAGGCAACACAACTAGAAGTTTCCCATTTCCTTGCATTTATTACGAGCTTTATTTTGAGACCAAATAACTGATGCAGTTGTTTTGTATTATCTGCTATGGTTGTTCGCAGCTATGAGGGAAGGTGTGGATTGCCTACAAATTTTGATGCAACTTACTGCTATGCTCTGGGGTATGCGGCAGGAGTACTTCTTCATGCCGGACATACAGGCCTTATAGCTTCGGTTTGTTTTGGCTCCTTTCTCTCTCATTTTTTTGGCTACTGTGCTGTTATTATGTTTGACTCAATTAAAATATAGTTGGCAATTGTCATGATTTGCTTACTTACCTTGAAAACCATGAACTTAACTGGTAACATTCATGTAACAGCTAAATTTATGGATTACACATATAACTGCTTCGATCGGCTTGATTTAGTTTCATTTTCATGTGGTAAATTTTAGTCATAACATATGGGATTCACCAGAGCTTTCTGTTTCACAAATTTGAGGCATTTATTTGCTTCAATTTTTCGATAACTTGATCATGTCGCAACCATTATCAATAAAGAAAGCAAGCATATGTGCATGCACATTGTTATTTTTAAGTTGCAACCTTGCTTGACTATGTTGTAATTTATATACTGGTATTTTGATTTTTAATTTTTAGTTTTCTAACTTTCTATTACTTTATGTAAAAAGCATAGCATCAGAAGCTTTACAATTTTTTGTTTGTTGAAAATAAACAAACTTGAATATTTTACTATGTAAACTTTGTTGGATTTTGTACAACTTCGGAAGATATTTATTCATTATATTT
>NWUY0300010032.1:46582-56993 GCA_004151065.3 Larix sibirica | reverse complement strand
ATTTCTTCATTTTGTCTAAAAAACAAGCAAATTCATTAGGGGAGGACACGTGAAATTACCACAACTTTGAATCTAATAGGAATTTGGAAATTATGTCAGTGCAGTAACATTCAAGCCCCAACATTAGAAAGTATGGAGGGTCCAAAAATACCTTATTTGTCACCTACCTCATTTGGAATCCTTGCATCATGCTAATCATTTTGATATATATTTCTCATAACATTTTTTGAGAGTCCTATAAATCGTTATTTGTAACCTACCTCCGTAGAATCCTTGCTTCATATTGATCATTTTGAATATATCTCCCACAACCCTATTTTCGTAATCCCTACCCCTCTCCTTTTTCACTTCCTACTTTTCTACTCCCATGGTACACACTTGCCACCATGCCAACATGGGGAATACCAACCAAAATCCCCCCCACCCCAATCTGAAACTAGCTTCCACTCAACCTCTTGACCTTCCAACCTTCACTTTTGAGGTGCGCCAACTCACCCAATAGATGACAAAAAAGGAAAATAAGCACTCCAACAACCATTTCTTGCTAACAACTATTGCCCAATATTATAGATATGTTTCCCCTTGGAATGCCTTCAATCATGAAGTCTTGGCCATTGAGCAGGGGTTTCACTCTCTATTCTCAAAACATCAGTATCCATCCTTTGAAGGAAAAAATCCATGGCACCATTTTTTGAATATTGATATGTGGAAATTTATTGGCTCTGGCCCATCAAGTTGGGTGACTTAAAGGAAACATTATTTTTCATTCCATGGAATTAAAGTTGATCTACAAAAGATGAAAATTAAGGTCTTATATTTAGATTCTAAACGTTGGCAATGGTGGCAGTGATACCAAAATTCTTATCACCTCTATGTCGCTTGGATCCAATTTGTGAAGGTCCTTCATGAGTGATTTGATCAAGACACACATTATTTAGGCTAGTTGACAAAATTGCACCAAACTGACATAGTTATGGACTACATGATAGAATTTAAGTAGTTGACTATCCACATTGAAGGCCTCTCCAATTATTTTTTCAAGGACCTTTCATCAGTGACCTCAAGGAGGAAATTCATGCACATGTCCTCATGCGATGACCCTCCACATGGTTGGAAGCTTGGGATATAGATCATGAAGTTGAATTGGTCCTTAATGCCCAAAATGAGTGTATTCCTTTTCCCCTCGCACCATATCTCACATAGCGCCCCCTCCCAACAACCTCCCCACCCCACTTTTCCAAATCCATAAGCTCACCCAGGAGGCCATGGTTGAGTATTAATGCCTCTACCTTTGTTTTAATTGTGATGAAAATATGTTAGAGGACATAAATGTAAAGAACATAAAATCTTCTTGATGAAAGCCAACCCCCTTGAGGTCCCAGAATCCAACACAGTAGAAACTCTACCCTAATTGGAAGGTGATGACCAACTACTGCCATTTAAAGATGCTCCTAAGATGTTAGTTCTCGAAAAGAAACCATAAATTTTCCTGTATGCTTTATCCAGGTTTTCCACTCCTCTCGGACGTTGAAATTGATAGACTACATAAAGCAAAAGAAATTCATCATGCTAATTCATAGTGGAAACACCCATAATTTCATCCATAGGTCTGTGGCAGAAGACACTCATTACTATATCTGTGCCATTTCCAATTTCCAAACCCGGATGCCCAATGGGGGTACAATGAAATGTGGTGGTTGATGTGAGAATGTCAAACTACAAATGGGACACTACCATCTAAAAAATAATGTGTTTGTTGTTGACATGGGGGGTTGTGATATAATTTTTGGTATTGAATGGATTAAGACCTTAAGTCCATGAAAATTTTCTCCACTTTACTCAAGTTTGGCACAACCATCACCTTTAGGGAATTACTCTAGGTTCACCTAAAATTATCTCTTCCCACCACATGGAAATTTTTTTGAATAAGGGCCACTCTAGTATTGTTGTTAAGTTCAATGCCATACAAGTTCTAGACACCCCCACTCAAATCTTCACCTCGAATTGCAATAGGTTCTCTCTAAGTACCAACATGTTTTTGATGCACCCAAGGGTTTACCTCCATCCCATGGGGAATATGGCCATGTCATCCCTTTAATTATAGGTATTCAAGCCCCTAATGTTCTTCCTTACCACCACTCTTTTTTGAAGAAGAATGAAATTGAAAATATCATTAAGGAATTGTTTTCCACTAGTGTTATTTGTCCTAGCACTAGCCCTTATTCTTCACCCGTGGTTATGATCCTAAAAAAGGAAGGTGATTGGCGTATGTGTCTTGATTTTTGAGCTCTCAACAAAATCACCATCAAAGACAAATTTCCTATTCTAGTCATTAATGATCTCCTAGACAAGTTACATGGTGCCAAATTCTTCACCAAACTCAACCTTCATTTGAGCTACCAACAAATCAGGATGAAAGAAAAGGATATACCCAAAAAAACGTTTTGCACTCATGAAGGTCACTAGTTCATGTCATGTTTTGTGGGTTACCCAATCCTTATTCTGCAACATTGGGTCTTCATTCAACTTTGCAAGTGCATGCAGTGCAATATACTTGATAGTGGGAAGAATTTGTTGATCCCATCTCCATCCAACATGGATATATTGAATAACTTTAAGTGCTCTAAATTCACCACCAAACTCATCTGCATAGGAAGCCTTAATATCAAAGAATCCTCGTTCATTTTTTCAACAATGTATCTTAAAGGCTTGAGCTTATTTGTTAGTCCTTACAAACTTTCTTTGCATAGGTGAAGCCATACCTATATCGAACATGGAACTTATGGTCTTCTTGGTGCTATTGATGTTTGGTCTTGTATTGTTGTTTTCTTTTCTCAAGCTACTCTTGTACATTTAGATGTATCTTCCTATCTTGTCAAGGCAAATGCTTACTTTCTTCTCATCTCTTGTAAATTTTCCTCATCCTTCCACTGTCGATATGAAACATCAAATGGTGACGGAGGTAAGTATTAGAAATAGGTCTCAAAAGGAAACTAGTTGGTGGAAGAATGCAATCCCCGATTGTATGAGTGCTAATTGTCTACCAATTGTTCATCCCATGTCTTTAGATGCCTGCTATTATATCCTATCAGTATCTATGCCAACGTCTAGTTGAAAACCCATGTTTGTCCATTGGTTTGTGGATGGAATAATGTGGAATACCTTAGCTTGATATCCATCTTCTCCCAAAGTGTAGTCCAAAACTTACCCAAGAAATTGTTGTCCCACTCATAGATGATGAATCTAGGAAATCCAAAATGTACTTAGACATGACTAAAGAATATATAAATTGCCTCTTGTCTAGATATCGTCTTCTTGCATGGAATGAGCACACATATTTTACTAAAACGGTCCACTGGGACAAACAAATATTCATGGCCCCTACCTAATATGGGAAATCCTCCAACAAAGTTTGTGGAGATTGTCTCCCAAGGTGTACTTCGTACTGGTAGTGGCTTATACATCCCAATATTCTGGTTCCTTGGCTTACTAGTGCTACAAAAGAGACATTGTTTATCAAACTTTGCCACTTTCTCTTGCATATTCAACAAATACATGTACCTCTACAAAATTTCCATGGTCTTCATCACTCTAAAATGTCCAATGATCTTCCAACTGTGAGCTTCCCTTATTAGTGGAATCATTCTCTCTTGGGGAATGCATAACTTGTCTTGCTTGTATAAGATACCTTCCTAGAGGTGGAATTCATTTCCTTCTATGGTTTTGACTGCTCCCCCCCTTATTTTCTTGTAGAAATATTTGAATTTTGTGTCCTCTTTATAATACTTGCTAAGAAGATCATGTGTGAATGGCTCGAGTTGTAATATTCTTAAGTCGTGGTAGTGAGAGAACGTATGCTAGTTTTTTTATGACTCCTTTCTTATACTTTATTAGATGGAATTGTTGCAAAATTCCCAACCACTTGTAATGTCTCACATGTTGCATCTTGCTTTGAATTTGTAGGTACTTAATATGTTGGTGATTAGTGTGAGTGATGGTATCTTTTCCAAGAAGATAGTGTTTCCACTTCTTCAACAATCGCACAATCACAAAGATCAATTTATCATACATGGGATAGTCAAGTATCACTCCATGAAACAATTCATATTTGTAGCATATTGGGATTCCCCTTTACATAAGCAATTATCTAATGCATATCCATTCGTATCAGTCTCCAACGCAAATGGTCGCGGCAAATCAGGCATGGCTAACATTCTAGTGTAACTAATCCTTCTCTTCAAGTATTCAAATGTCCTTTATTGTGGATGCCCCCACTGGAATCTCTTCCCTTTTGTAGTAATAGAATGCAAAGGTGTTGCAATTGTGGAGAAGTTGGAAATGAATTTCCTTAGGTATTGGGTTTCTCCAATGAAACTTCTCACCTGGGTTAGGCTAGTTGGTGTAGGCCAAAGAGGAGAATATATAAAAAGGAACCTATCATCCACTTCACTTGCATAAGGTTTGATATCCACCTTTTCCTCCACATGAAAAGGAACCTGTGGCTTGATGTAGCTACATTATCCCATTTCTGTCTCTACTTTGTACTCTTACTGTGTCTCTGTCTCTTCTTTCTTTGGGTTCTTCAGATCAACCTTGTGTTATAAGGTTGATTCTACGCCCTTTGATCATTGACACACTCATTCTCTCATCTCTTCCTCTACACACTCATTGACATGATTTCTCTATTTGGGTATTAATTTCACTCACATGGATTTCTATTTCACTTGCTAACTGTGAATTAAGCAACTACGTCAACTATTTATCTTCTTGGGAATCAATTCCACTCATGGAATGTATAGTTATCTTGTTGAGGGTTAATTAGACAACCAAGGGAGTGAATTCTTTCCTACAAGCAACAATTCCTCTCACTGAAGGAAGTGTATGGTCGATTTTTTGAGAGTATAAATTTATCAACATATGGTCAAATTGATTGAGAGGGAGGTCATGTGGTCTTTGTGGACTGTGAAGTTTGGTCATAAGGTCGCAATTTGTTGAGGAAGAGGCCATACAATTAATAGGCAATGATCTAGGTAGCAATAAAATGCCAACACGAGGTAGACTAACATTTGTATTTGGGGAGAGGATACACAAATTCATAAAACAATTAAAAGGTGGTTGAATGTGTATTTTACAAGAAAAGAAACTTCCAACATATTTGCAACAGTAACAGAATCTTGTCCATCTTTGGAATTGGTTGGGCATCCAATGAAGGAGATTTAATGGCTATTGGAACTCCATACTTCATCAAACCTAATATAAAATGCATTCGTAATCCATTCAAATCTCAATTATATTATATATTAATTAATTGGGCACCATTAAGAGCACATAGAGATCACAAATAACAAAGGAAATACATAGAAATCAAGCCTTATAGGAAATTAGAAGTGGGACTAATGCAAACTTCTAGACAGACTCTTGGCAACAAATCCCACCTTTGGTGGGGAATGGGGATCTGGATTAATTAAGGTGCTCTCTTATTCTCAATGAGATGCAAAAAGAGAGCCAATACTAGGTAGAAGACTCTGAAGTAGATGTTTGGAGGTGGTGGAAGCTCACTCAGAACCAACTAAATGTTCATCCCTCCACTAGTCTTGATAATTGGTGTAATGAATTGCAAAACAAAAATATTAGAATTCGAGATGGCTCGGACATCTTGAGATGGGAACATTCCACCAAAGGCACCTTCACAATCAAGGAATCCTATGGCCTCTATGCTCAATCATAACCTTCTCCCCTCTCTAAGGCGTGGAAACATATTTGGACGCTCAATCCTGGCCCAAAATTAGTTTTTTCGTATGGAAACTTATGCACAAAAGCATTATTACCTAGGACAATCTACAAAAGAGAAAATTTGTTGGGCTGTCAATATGTACTATATGTATTCAGCAGGCAGAAACCACTAAGCACCTCCTCAACCTCTGTGAGTACATCAATCACATTTGGGATCAACTTGCACTAATAATGAGAACCACTGACCGAAATAGAACAAGCTTATCTGATACGATCTATGAATATCATTTAGAGGATTTTTAAAGAATCCTATCCTCAATAGAATTTGGAAACTACTCTCTAGTCTCGTATTATGGAACATATGGAAGGAGCGAAATAGACTAATATTCAACTCCCAACACCTCTCCTGGTTGAAAATATGGGATATGATCAAATCTGCTACACTGGAAATAATGAATATTAAAATTTGGTCTCAGGAGGACTACAAATGCGTGGAAGAGGAAGTGCATGTTTTATCAAGATGGGGAATAAATGCCCCCAATGATGCTACCTCAATTGGTATCACTCGCCAAACCAGGATCTCCAGTCCTACTATATGGTCATGTCCACCTCAAGGCTTTGTGAAAATGAATTTTGATGGGGTGTCCAAAGGAAACTCGGGCCCTACTGGATTTGTCATTGTTTTCATAAATGAGTAGGTCAACATTTCTTACATCCTTGCTGGCAGTATTTCCCATGAAACCAATAATGTGGTCGAGATTTGGGCTCTCATCGGAGGTCTCCGACATGCCATTCAGTTCAACCTACATTGTATCATTCTCGAGGGGGGTTCCCAGATTGTCCTACAACTCCTAACGAGGATCCTGAACAACTCGAGGGCAGAGAACCTCTCTCCTAGTTGGCGCCTCCTTGGGAATATTGAGACCTTCTCATCACTTCTAATGACGGGATTAGTCATTGTTCCTTCCCATGTTAAAAGAAGCGCCAACAAAATAGCAGACACCTTAGCAAACTTTGGGGTGGACTGGGATAACCAAGATCTCATATGTGCCCCAGATTAGGGCACGAAGATGACCATTTGGAAAAATTTCACTAATCTTGCGACATCGAAAAATTCCCCTCCTGATGAGGACATATCATTTTTAAATTAATGACACGTAAAGGATATGACCGGTGGATGACTAGCATGACATGCAGCTCCACATGGGCGCCACTCCACATGGCCTAACCTTGCAGTGGACAGTTGGTTATTTAATCATCTCCTTGTTTTATGGGGAAAAATCTTTTCTTGAGTGTGGAATTATGGTCATATCACTCATGACTGAGAATGGGAAGCTTCGCAAGCCCCAAAAATGTACCTCTAGTAAAAGAGGGTCTCAGCATTTAATGGCAAGAAGTGGGAACAAAACAATAAGTTCAAGTGAATCTAAGAACATTAAGTTACCAAATCTGATGGGGCTATTCTGGACAGTGAAATCTCGCACAGACATTATGATTTGGTGCATTAACCTACGTCGAGATGCATTCTCCCAACCACCTTTTATCCCCCTCAACTTTAACGTTTGGGATGGCAATTTGAAGGTTGGGACTATTGTGATATCCCTTTTCTCTGAATCCATAACGCCTCCAGTTTCCTCCCTCCTTTATTTGTTTCTTTGGAAAGCTCTTGGTTTGGGTCTGATGGAGCAAGGTGATGACAATGCTAGAAGAAAGAAGACTAACCAACAATAGGAAAAGCGTGAACAGTTGCATGATGCACGCATGACTTGCATTTTTAAGGCTACCATTCCCTTGGCATTCACAAGGAAATTGAGGATAGGAAAGGTCCCTCTAGGAAGAGATTGAACAGACATCGTCGCTAGAGGATTTCGCTACTAAGGAAGCCTATAACCAGGATCCAAGATCCACCCATGGCCACAAAACACAATTTGAGAGGATCGTCACTCTATATTGGATTATGAAGGGCATGTTAGGAAGAGCCCTACTCGAACGGGAGGAGAAAGAGAAAGGCGATGAAATATCGACCACATTCTAAAAATAATTGTTTGCTGACACTCGATCACTAAACATGAAGGTGGATGCAATGGCCAAAAAAATGGGTCTTCTTTCCTTTCAAAGCTTAATGACTTTGGATAAGGGATTGGATCCCCCTCTGATGTCCATCTTGGTGCTGCAAGATATAAACAAGTTCCTTAACTTATCGTTTGTTCATCTTATTATGAATATAATCTCAAGTATAGTGCAACTGGGCATCCTTAGAATCAATATTAGTATTTCTTGTTTTGTTTTTCCACTGCTTCAAACAGTCTAAACATTGACAGTTTTATATCCTTGTTTTCTCCTTTGGGGGAGGGGAAGTTTTGATAGTCCATCTCTTCTATTATTCTCTATTTTTTGCTTCGAGGGAGGGGATTTTTGGATGAATGTACCTATGTCAGTTAACATAAAAATCAGTCAAGATACCAAAAATCCAAGGCAATCGGTTATGCTTTGTATTATTTATGTTAATATATAATTTTTAGTTTATTACTTATAAAAAAACAAAGGAAATACATAGATGCATAATTCAAACATAACCATAAATAGAATGGCTCATAACACATTATTTACCTTGGAAACCCAATTGGAAAAACCATCATGAATGTCTTTGACTTTGGCTCTTTCATTTTTGGAGATGGACAACTTACAACATCCTATGGCCCCTTTTCACTGCAAAAAAATGGCAATTAGCGCCTAATTCAACATCATTTTTTAGTTTATCTTTTTGTCCAATTGAGTGGGAAAATCCAGTGTTGGCTTAAACTTGCAATTTTTTAATGCTCTAGGATTTGTGTCGACTTTGGTGCCACCTTATGTGCCCTTTTTAGCACCTAATTTAGCACGTAAAACTACACCCTCTTTAGTGCCACACATAATACCAAGCATTGTGTCAAGTTTAGTTCCAGGGGTTGCGCCAAAGGTTACACTAGGGTTAGCACTAGTAATAGTGCCTAAAAGAGGTTATTTGATCTGCTTTGAACACCTAATTTAGCGCCAATTGAGCACCCACTTTGGCATCCATGTTTTCTTCCACATTAGCGCCACATTTGAATTTCCCTTTAGCGCTAGGATTGACGTCCACTTTAATGCTTAGTTTTTCATCCCTATTTACTTCCACATTAGCACCAGGGATGTCATCCACTTTAATGCCCAGTTTGGAATCCTTATTTGCTTCCATATCAGCACCATGTGTGGCTTCCCCATTAGTGCCAAGTTTGGAATCCACTTTAATGCCAAGTTTTTCATCCCTTATCCTTCCACATCAATGCCAAGTGTGGCTTCCCCTTTAGTGCCAAGTTTAACACCCACTTTAACACCCAGTTTTGCATCCCTTTTTTCTTCCATTAGTGCCATGTTTGGCTTCCATGTTAGTGCCAGGTTTGGAAACCACTTTAGCATCTAGTTTGGAATCCATGTTTGCTTCCATAATAGTGCCATAGTTCACTTCCCATTTAACATCTATTGTTGCTTCTCATTTAGCACCTATGTTTTCTTCCTATTTTTTCTTCTGCATCAACACCACTTTTAGCTTCCCATTTAGAGCTTAGTTTAATTTGCTTCCTTGTTGGATTCTAGTTTTGATTCGATTTTGGCTTCTAGTTTTGCTTATATAATAACATCACATTTGGATTCGCATTTAGCATCCAACTTTAGCATCCAATGTTGCTTATGCATTTGCACTAAATTTGGTTTCCACTTTATCTCTTAGTTGTGCTTCCTGTTTTGTTTCCAAATTTGTGCCAATATTTGATTCCACAATAGTGCCACAACATCATAATTCTTAGAAGGTCATCAAGTTGCAACCTTTTCTAGCCTTTCATAACCATTTTCACACCATCCACAACCATTGTGCCTAAGCTTAGTGATAGAAACTTCTCATTGCTTGCCTTAATCTCATTGATGACATTAAGTTGTTATCCAAGCACTTTGCAGTGTGTTACTAACTTACATAAGAGTTCTAACACTTAAAGTAGATGGCTTAATAGGAATATATACAAGAGTATAGATCCATCTTAAACCTGGATCTATCAAGCACCGAGAGGGATCCGATTTNGTTACAAGATCTCCCCCATATTGGGTTGTAGAGCACCTTGCTTCTCTTGGTGCAATGATGTGGTCAAGGTACCAATTGCGCCTTTGTTTCTATGTCTCATACCTTCTTGGATCTACACCATCAACTTTGTCTCTACCTAGTTCTTAACTTGATTGAACTTAAAGTGGTTAGTCATGGAAATATGCCTTTTCCCTATATCACAATCTAAGTTTTTCTTTTCAAGTCTAGGTCACTAGAGATTAATGTGCACCTCACCTTTGCATAACGTACAACTCTACTTTACGCTTTCATGTCGACTAGGATTTTTGTACCATTTTTCCTCACTATCTTCAAACTTCCAACACTAGTAGCTATCCAAGCATGAAAAATGTTGACTGAAACTTTGAGAAAATGTTGTTTGGACTTTGGAAAATTTTGATTGTCAATAGGTGGTGTAGCACAAGTTTCTAAATATGATTTAGATCAATACATAATGTTGGCATGTTGTCTCTAGTTAGCACATTGCCAACAATATATGGATCTCTAGAGGGTTGTCATTTAATAGAAATCTACTAACACATTTTCCCTTCATGAATTGACAATAGT
>NWUY0300010031.1:18642-30396 GCA_004151065.3 Larix sibirica | reverse complement strand
AAATTTATGAATTCTAAATCGTTGCAAATTGGTATACCATGAAATCAAATATTTGGTCGTATGGTCAAATTGGAAAATTAATTTTTAACTTTGAAAATGGTTACCAAACAATTCCCTTCATTATTTCCAATTTTATTGGTTATAAATATTTGTTTTGGTTTAAGATTCATTGAAATTTTTTATGGGAATATAAAGGAATGTCGAAAGGTTCTGAATCATTCCTTCTATTATATGACATTCTTAGGTTATATTGATTATACGAGTGTCTTACTGGTAGAAATTTTCCAAAGCTTTAGAACATGTTCAATGATATAAATATCAGTCCTAGTCACCTTGGAGTGAAATAAAAAAATAATCTAGGAATATAAATGGAATTGTTGGGTGTGAATATATCTTAGTTATCTAATTAATGCCATGAATATCGAGCAACTCCACTTATGCTTCAATTACACAAGATTACCAAAGGAACATTTATCAAAATTGGTTATATCGATCCACTTCCCAATTATAAATAAGAATGGTTAGGNCAACATGATGTGATGGCGAATATCTTCCAAGAGTTTTAAGAAGTTAACTATGTACATTGAAATTTATGAATTCTAAATCGTTGCAAATTGGTATACCATGAAATCAAATATTTGGTCGTATGTTCAAATTGGAAAATTAATTTTTAATTTTCAAAATGGTTACCAAACAATTCCCTTCATTATTTCCAATTTTATTGGTTATAAATATTTGTTTTGGTTTAAGATTCATTGAAAATTTTTATGGGAATATAAAGGAATGTCGAAAGGTTCTGAATCATTCCTTATATTATATGACATTCTTAGGTTATATTGATTATACTAGTGTCTTATTGGTAGAAATTTTCCAAAGCTTTAGAACATGTTCAATGATATAAATATCAGTCCTAGTCACTTTGGAGTGAAATAAAAAAAATAATCTAGGAATATAAATGGAATTGTTGGGTGTGAATATATCTTAGTTATGTAATTAATGCCATGAATATCGAGCAACTCCACTTATGCTTCAATTACACAAGATTAACAAAGGAACACTTATCAAAATTGGTTATATCAATCCACTTCCCAATTATAAATAAGAATGGTTAGGGAAAGAAAGGGTTAAATGCCTTGTTATTGACCTTAATGATAAATTTTTTGTAGTTTTATGTAAAAATTTGAATAATCTACTCACCTCTTTAATGGTGGGATTTACTCTCATTTATCAAGTTGTTTCCTATCATAATCATTTTGTTTTATGTATGATTCTTAATGCAAACTTATGGTTGTTGTTTAAGATAAGCTTATCATATCAATACCTCTATGACCATTTAATTGATATTCAATTGTTTGAGTTATATGGGATGAACGTTTATTTTATGACATTTGTTGTGGTTATGCTAAATCATTTTTTATTTTTGCTTCATGTTAAGTGATCCTCAAATCACTTGATTGGTGAAGGTATAGTTTGCACTTTCTATATAAGATTGATTATCTTAGACAAACATTTGAGGGGCATTTCATGAGCTTAAAATGATCTTGTAATTAAAATAGATATCACTAGATAACCCTAGGTGAGGTTTTGGGGTTTAATCCCAATAGTCAATTTAAAGGGTGTCACATGAGTTATGGTTCCAAAGAAGAGAAAAACATTTGCAAGGGTCCATGTTTGAGTCACTATGCAGAGAAAACCCCAAGGATTTAGGAGGGAAGTAAATGTCTCAAAGGAGGGGGAGCATGACATGGATCATGACCCACATGAATCTAGTGGAATTAGATGAGGCAACAATGTTGATTGTTATTGACTTTGTTGATAATTTTTTGTAGTTCTATGTAGAAATTGCATAACCTACTCACCTCTCTAATGGTGGGATTTCCTCTCATTTATCAAGTTGTTTCCTACCATAATCATTTTGTTTTATGTATGATTCTTGATGCATACTTATGGTTGTGGTTTAAGATAAGGTTATGAGATCAATACCTTTATGGTTATTTAATTGATATTCAACTATTTGAGTTATATGGGATTGGATGTTTATTTTATGGTATTTGTTGTGGTTATGCTAAATAGTTGTTAATTTTCTGCCTCATGTTAAGTGATCCTCAAATCACTTGATTGTAGAAATCAGATGAGGCAACAATGTTGACTCTTCCCTAGGAAGAGTCCTAAAACAAAAAATAAACTTTCATTGAACCAAAAACACTACGAAAAAACTTGGTCTCATGTCTACAGGTTGAAAAGTAGTGAATCAGATCTTGAAAAGTTGAGAATGGTCTTGGCAAAGCTCATGTGGGTCTTGGTCAAAAATATAATATTCCATGGCATATTTACAACATAAATCCAGTTAGGAGAAGACCAAAAGATTCCATTACAATTCCAACATAAAAGGAAGACCCCATTATCACCCTGATGGGGGAGTCAATTGGTGGACCCAAGTCAAGTCCACCCTTAGGGGGTGAATCCATGATAATCATCTTGAGGTCTCTACTTAAAATCCATTTGTTATCCTTACAAGTTGCAACGACCTATTTCCATGATTGTTTGAGCTTAGCAACCTAGGATGACATAATATTGACGTTGAGAAAAATCATGTGGGGTAGAAAGAAGAAATTCCACTAAGTTCGAAGGGCTTGTAGTCTATATACCAATCTCCTAAGAAAAAGGAAGAGTGTGGAGTCAAAACCAAACTAAGCACTCTCTGGGTTCAAGTCAAGTAGGCCAAGGTTGTCTCAAATAAAAGAAACTCATGTTTTCCTGGGATTCAAAAATGGAGACGAGGGTATTTGGAGTCCCCCCACCTTTAGGTTCATCTCATGAGCTCATTTGGTAAGCTCCTATAGGATTTTGGCTTGAACAAAATTGTCAACCTCTACATGGGAGGGTGCCTTGTTCCCCCCAAAACCATTTATAACCAAGAATTGATGGTTTCCTATTGCATCTTTACCTCTTGCTTGAATATAGCTCGAATTTCCTCTTCTCTATCCTTAAAATATAGGATTCCTACATGAAGAGAATCAATTAGGGATTATATATTTTCTTGTTCTTTGTGTCATTAATTTGTTGTTTTAGAATTAAATTCTCATACTCCATTTCCAAAACTTTGTTGGTAAGCATATGGGTTATTGCTACAACTTGGATTTCAACAATTAAACCTATTCCATGTGCTTAATCAAATCAATAATTATGCTCTCCGAAAATAACCTTGAAAAATATTGTTTATGGTCTTGAATGTTGTCCCGATCACTCGTTGAATCAGGGTACTTAATTTTTGAGGTTGTAGCTTCTCTATTACTTCCCTATTCGTAGTTGTTCATTGAGGTAGACACAAGTTTCCCATCACTAAGGCTTAGTATACTTGCAGTTATGAGGTAGAAACCAAGGTTATAGGTTGTGGGTGAAAGGAGGAGGCCCCGTAGTGAAATATATGATTGGAATGATGACATGTAGGGGGGTTGTATATGTGGGTGAGAAGGGGGGATCCCATGTAGATAAGGATATATGGGGGATATAGCATAGGGATGAGAATGCACGGGGAAGAGAAGAGAATGTGGAGGCAACAATGAGGGGGGAATGCATGTGTAACCAAGCAGGGAGGAGGGTATGGTTGTGGAAGAAGAGCCTAGGAATGAGGATGGGGGGGCTTGCATAGACACGATGCATATGTAAATGGAACAAAGGTAAATGGCAAAGGGAGAATGTGTAGGCATGGGAAAGGGGTCATAGAACCTACACAAACAAGGAGATCATGCAACAAGTTGAGCATGGGAGAGCACATAGATAGATGGAGAGCTATGGAGGAGAAATTAATATCCATAAGTGGTTCCCATAAATATAGCCCTCAATCTAACATGTAATGAGAATGTGGCTTTGAGATGTAGAAACTACTTTGCACATGGGCATCTTGCCATGTTCTTTCCCATCTACATCTTCTTTAAAAGAGAGGCACTTAAAACACAGTCAAAAACCTAGCATAGACACAAATATACATATGTAGATGGAACAAAGATAAATGTTGAAGGGAGAATGTGTAAGCATAGGAAAGGGGTCATAGAACCTACACGGGAAAGGAGATCATGCAATAGAATGAGCATGGGTTCATAGAGATGAGAAGAGATCTATGGAGAAGAATTTAATATCCATAAATAATTCCCATAAATATAACCCTTAACTTAAGATGTATTTTTTTCTTTGAACCATAAAGATATAGCTTTAATATGTAGAAATTGCTTTACACGTGGACATCTGCCAAATTCTTTCCCGTCTGCTTCTTCTTAAAAAAAAACACTTAAAACACAATAAAAAAAAATGTTGAATTAATAATAAAATATACCAAAATTAATTGATCAACGACCAAAATGATCATATTATAAAGTATCGAATGCATAGTGCCATCCCAAATGAACTAATTTAAAAAAGGAGTAAAGAAAAATATAATAAACAATTATAAAATATACAAATAGATAATTGAAAGCAATAAAAAAGGTACAAATCGTTGCTCAAGATGATAAGGAATTTGAACAAGACACTAAATAATAATATGAAGATCATCATATCAATGTCATAGAAAGAATCAACCCATAAAAGAAATTGAGGAAATTAAAAGTTTAGGATTCTTTACTTTTAAGAAAAATAAATCAATCAATAAAGCAAGCAAAATACATGATAATTTATTTATTTATATATAGGAATAACGTCATNTGGGACCAACAAATGAAGCTTTCAAAGAATTCATTGATACTAGAAACCTAGTGGACCTGAAAATAGGGAACGTATGGTTTACCTGGAATAAAAAACGTGGGGGGGAGCACTACGTGGCTTATAGATTAGATAGATTCCTTATTTCAGAAAGTCTAGCTAATGCGAGTGGTGACCTTCACACGTTTGGTATGCCCTTGACAGGATCTGATCTTTCGCCGGTCGACTTGTTTTGGGACAGGATTGGCTTGAGTGGAAGAAATCTATTTCGCTTCGAACATTAATTCTGGCTGGAGCACAAGGAATTTAAATCCTTAGTACAACAATACTGGGAGGACATGGACACCCCTAGGGGGAAAAAATGTACCAGTTCCAGCAAAAACTGATATTGATAATGTTTAAAGCCAAAATTAGCATGTGGAATAGAGAAGAATTCAGGAACATCTTCCAAGACAAAAAAAATCCTCAACGAGCAAATGGAAGCCATCCAAAGGGAAGGTATGATACATGGGTACAATGAAGAATTGAAAAGACAGGAAAAGGACATTCAAGAACAATTGAATGCCTGAGAAAGACAAGAAGAAATTTAATGGAAATATAAATTATCTAGGAACCAATGGCTTCAAGAAGGAGAAAGGAACACTAAATTTTTCCATCGATTTGTAATTCAGAATCAACAAAATTCAAGGATAAATAGATTAAAAAAAGACACGGGACAATATATGGAAACTAGAGAAGAAATGGAAGAAGAACTAACACAGTACTTTGCAAACATTATGAGGGAAGATCAGGTTAATAGATCTAAATACATAGCCAAGATCACCCAACTCATACCCCCAACTATTACTGCAAAACATAATGAAATCCTAAAGAGGCAAATAGCTCTCCTAGAAGTCGAGGAAGCCATACATCAAATGGAAGAGGGAAAATCTCCAGGACCATATGGCTTCACCACTAATTTCTTCCACCACTTTTGGAATATGATCAAGCTTGAAGTCTAGAAAATTATGGAAGACTCACGACTAAGCAAAGGGGTGCTCCAGGCATTTAATGCCACCTTTCTGACCCTCATTCCAAAATATGAGGGAGCAGACACTGCAGGTAAGTTTAGACCCATCGCTCTTTGCAATGTAATCTATAAAATTATAACAAAAGTCATGGCCAACAGGTTGAAACCCATCCTTCCCATCTTAATTTCCCTTGAGCAATCAGGGTTTGTGGAAGGAAAACATATCTTGGATGGGGTTGTCCTGGTTCATGAAGTCATATACTCCCTAAGAGTAACTAAGATCCTTGGGATGTTGTTAAATATGGACATTTCAAAATTTTATGACAAGCTGGGTTGGCAATTCATGAGAGAAATGTTAAAAGCCTATGGATTTGACAGGGACTGGATATAATGGGTTATGAGAATAAATTCCTCATATTTTTTCTCGATAATGCTTAATGGATCGGTCAAAAAAACCTTCAACTCAATAAGAGGCATTCGTCAGGGAGATCCTCTATCCCCATTTCTCTTCATTTTAATGGTTGAAGGCCTTAGCAGATTGATCAAAGCCATGGTGACAAGAGGAGAACTAAGAGGTCTGAATATCCACCCTAATACTGTCAAACAAACCCATCAACAGTTTTTGGATGACACTATGCTTATGGGATATGCTTCGGTCTAGGAAGCTAGAGCTATCAAAACTTGCATGAATTGTCTCTCCAAAGCATCGGGTCTAGAAGTTAATAGAGAAAAATCTTAAGTCTTCTTTTTTAATACTCCCAATATTTCCCAGAGAAATATTCTCTGAATTTTGGGGTTTCAGGGGAGCTCCCTTCCATCCAAATATCTAGGAGCCCCACTGGCTGATGGTGTCATCAAAAAGGTCTTTTGAGCGGACATTCTAGATAGAATGAGGAAGAAATTGACTAACTAGGAGGTAAGGCCTCTCAATTTAGCAAGTAGACTTATTCTCCTCAAATCGGTTTTTCAGGAAATGCCAATTTACGTGTTCTCGGTTCTTGCAGCTCCCAAATCCATGATTAAGGAAATGAGCTCCATACATCGGAGATTTTTATGGGGGGGGAACCCAAGAAAACTAAAATGGATGTTGGTAAGCTAGGATAAAGTATGTCAACCCAAACTAAAAGGGGTTCTGGACCTACGAGACCCAGGGAAAAACAATGAATTTTAAGGAGCAAAAATATGGTGGAAATGGATTACCTATACCATCGAACCCTGGGCACAACTATGGCATGCGAAATATGCTCAAGATATATCTAAACAAGAATCATCTCATAAGATTTAATGAGGAGAAACAGGGCTCACACATATGGAAAAATTCTCTTGGTAGCCAGAAGGTTATCCAAGATCATAGCTTTTGGGAGATAAGAGATGGAACAATTGTTGATTTCTGGGAGGACTCTTGGTAGCAAATACCCAAACTTGCATCCTCTAACCCTCTTCAAGAATGTCAAGAACGATGTAAAGCTTTGGGCCTCTCCAAAGTCTCACAATTTTGGAAACCAGAAGAGGAGGAAGAAACTTTTAGGGAATGGCAACAAACATAGTGGTGGCAACATAGATGCTCGGTTGAGGAAAGCCAACAAATGGAGGAATCCCTCCAAGAGAGATCGATAAAAATTCAAAGAGCGCCTGATAAAATCAGATGGGGATATACCTCAAAAGGAAATTTCCATACCAAAGAGGCATATGACTTATGGACGAATAATGAAGAAAGACCAGAAGATGATACATGGAAAAAATCTAGTCATCTAATCCTTGGTCGAAAGTTTCCCTCTTTATTTGGATGGTGATTCATCGACGAATCCTCAGTGGTGAAAATATTCAAAAACAAGGATTCGTTTGCCCCTCTCAATGACCCCTCTGTAACCAATAAGAAGAAACTATAAATCACCTCCTAGACTCATGTCAATTATCCTCTTCTTTATGGGATTGGGGAGCGGAGATTTTTAGAAGATCCAACCAACACACGGGAAGCCCTGATCAAACGATTAACGAATAGGATCAGAATGCCTTTAGGAACAAAATTGTGACTCGGATATGGCTAGTGTTCCCTGGATTCCTGATCTGGGAAATCTGGAAAGAACACAATAGACGCATCTTTGAAGACGTCAAAGCTACAACCCAAAAGATATGGCAAAAAATTATCCTCCATATCCAAGAGACTATGAAGATTACTCCTTGGGAAGACAAAGACCGGGAAGCAGAGGATAGGGAACTCAGAATCCTAAGCCAACTAAACCTAAGTAGAATAGATAAAGGTTGGACCAAAAAATGAGTCAATCCTCATGCTCAAAACAATCCCAGTTCTTGGGTTCCACCTCCGACTGAGGCCTTCAAACTAAACTTTGACGGAGCCTCCAAAGGGAACCCCGACTAGGATGGATTTGGAGGGGTTATCTGTAACTGGGAGGGAAAAATTATGCTAATGTTCCATGGAAATATAGGGTTCAACACGAACAACGCAACTGAAATTGAAGGTATGATATAGGGATTAAGAATCGCAGAAAGGAAGAAATGGGAACCCCTCATAGTTGAAGGATACTCAAGAATAATAATCACCAGGGATAAGAAACTCCAACTCGGACAACAACCTACAAAGGTGGAAACTAGATGGCAGCTTTCCCATCGAGTGGAGGACCTGTGGAGCATTCTTCGGAGGTCAAACGCTTGGACTTTTAGCCACATTAGAAGAGAAGGAAACAAAGTGGCTGACTGTTTGGAAAACATTGGAGCAGAGTCACACCACATAAAAAGGGAAGGAACACTGTCAGATTTCAGAGCTTATGAGTGGGCCACTCAATGTACCCAGCTGGCTAACATGGACAATCATGCCATGGCAAGCCAAAATAATAACACGATCACCGGGATTGGCGAACATGCCATATCCCACACGAAAGAGAATGATGACACTTTGCGAAGCAACACCATCCCATGTGACAATGGTGAGAACTCCAACATGTTGTACCCTAGACACCCGGAGCTTTTAATCAACAGATTGGGTAATAATGAGAATAATGGGGACCGGACTCAGGACAATGCGATACCAACGAACCATTGATGACAGGAATGAAAGAAGAAAGTGTCGGATTAGAGGGACTGGATACTACAGTACTTCAATCAAATCTGTAGCTAAAGGAAATTATGACAGTAATTAAGGCGAGAAGAGACTTGGCGGCTATAAATGAGGAAGGAATTGGCAAGCTAACATGCATATCCATGAGCTTGAGAATTCTGTTTCTTCTGTTTTGTGATATCCTTTGTATATGCCTCTGTGTCGGGCCTCTCCCTGGTATCATAAGGTTGGGTATGGCACCGAAGAAAATACAACCCCAAAAGGGGAGGGAAGGTTCCTGAAAACGCCATGCCCAAATACGAAATAATTCCAACTGGGAGCAGGTAAAGGCTACCCAGAATGCAAGGTTCTTCTGAGAATGTATTCCTCATCAGATTCAGGAGGAAATTGATCAATTGGAGAAGGATATTTGGAAACAAGTCAAAGATCATAATATGGAGAGTATTGGAGACGAGGTGGAGGAATGGGTGCATGACCCTGGAACCACGACAGGGCGTCTAGCAACGCATGACTGTATGGTGTCGACATACTGGGTAATAAAAGGATTGTTGGCTCACGTCCAGATGGAATGCAAAAACAAGGAGCTGGGAGAAGTTGAGCCATCTAGGGCATGGAGGGAGCATCATAACGACTGTCAGTTAATGCACAAGAAAATGGATTTGATCACCATGAAGCTGGGAATCCCCCTCTACTCACCTACCCGTCCTACTCCGCCAGGTCCTGGAAGTAGTTTTGGAGGGAAACAACATTACTATGGGGAATGCAAATGCACTGGCGCGGTCACAACAACTCAACACTCTGAAGCGGGTCCATCCACAAGCGGGCCAAATTGACTATGTGATGCATATAAGGTGTTTTCAGTATTCAATGCTTTATTTTCATCTTGTTTATGCATGAAAGAGTTTATATTAAGCTTGTCTTTTATGGGTTTATACCAGATGTAAAGGGGTTACTGGTGTTTTTCGGGGTCTTTTACTGGATATAGAGGGCATGGGGAGCTGTTGTAACAAGATGACTATTTTTGGGGCCGTATGTAGTATCTGATAGGTAGTCGCTCTTTTTAGTATGGACTTTTGTGGATCTATGGCTTCTTGGTTAAGTTGTGGGGTAGTTTTTGGAAAAGACTTTCAAAGTTGCACAGTCCTATGGCTAGCAAGATGTATTGACTGCTATGTATTTTTCAGTTTACAGCTAATATGAAATCTTACTTACAAAAAAAAAGTAGTCAAAATATATGACAAGGGAATAAAAGAGAAAGGACGTACAGAGTTTCTTGAATAAGTGGGACTTATACTTGGGAAGAACTTGGTAAGGTAGAAGAGTAACAAGTCCATGCAAATTATTATATATATATTATTGATAATAATATTTATATATATTATTATTATTTTTTTACTAGGGGAATCAACAACTGGGATGGGGTTGGTACTCGCGTGATATGGGATTTAGGGATCCAATCCCGTTCGCTACCACTATACCTCTAGGTGCACACACATATCCCGCATGCATGGGTCATGGGTAAGTCGAGATGTTTTGAACTCATGACCTCTATTACAACATAACATCTCAATTTCAAGCGAATCGCCAGTCAAGTTACACCCCTACGGGCTTTATATATATATATATATATATATGGTTCACAACCCCATAGAGGAGTTGCTACGTCCATGAGAAGAATTCACAGGGGGGCCACCCAAAGGGGCCTCACCCTGTTGGATCTGATTACGAAGCCTAACCCTGTGGGGACATCAAGTGAGGCTCTTATATATCTATGCGTAGACACTTGGGGATTTGACCCCGAGACCTTCTTCTTTTGATTACAACACTCAACCATTTGAGCTAACCCACTGGGCTAGTGTGAAATGGCATATATGTAGTGTGGAGTGTTTTTTTTATTATTTTCCTTAGGAGACCCATTTTAGACCCAAAATTTGCTCTAATATATTATGCACTATGATCAAAGAATTTTTGCAGTTGATTGAGTGAAATTTGCCTCATCCACCTTCTTATTTTACTACATACCTATGAGGAAAATTTATGTCACCAACTCTAAATTTGTTTTAGTGTCACTTTACTTTAGAATGGTAATTTTTTTATTTTTGTTAAACCATAACATTTCTTATTCTTTTAACAATAGTCAAGAACTTATTTTCTCTCAACTCATTACAAGAATCTATTTGTTTCTACTAATATTGGGTCGTAATTAATGGAACCACACTCCTAATAATGCTACTCTTGGATTCACTATTTTTTATGGGAATTGAATATGGGTCAATGCTCATAAACTCCCACATGTTTACTATTAGACTACAACTTAGTCGATCTTATCTTTGTTGAACACATTGCTAAATGAAAACAATATAAGCATAGTATTTTTAGATCATGGCCATCTCAAAATGAATCTATAAATCCTAACAAGCATCAAAGAATCCTCATGATGCATGGCTGAGTATGTTGTGACATGTCCACTTCCACTACCAAGATGACTAGTAGCCTATTTGACCTCATAGGCTAGAGCCAATGAAGCCAAGGGGGTCATTATTATTGTCACTTAACTTAGAAAAGGTATTTATATCTAAAAGTGACTAATAACATGGTATTGCTCATGGTATTAGGTGTTCCATGGTATTGGCCATGGTATGGAGCTCCAGTGAAGTATAAAAAGAAGGGCAATACCTCACTTTGCATTATGATATGATATGTTTTTTTATTTGATCCCATGATTGGGTGCTCTTATGAGCTAAGGGTTTTTCATTGGAGGTTTTGGAAAAACCTATTCCATTGTAGTTATTGATTTCGGTGGTGCAACACTTCCACCCTAGTCAATATTGTGGAGATTTCACTCAAAATTCTCACTTGAACTTCAGTTATTGGTTTGGAATCATTTCGGGAGAGTGACCATTTAGTAGTAGAAGAGCCGTGGCGTATTCCCGGGGTTTGATTTGCTTATTGTGTGTTTTCAACTACCCTA
>NWUY0300010021.1:69848-80116 GCA_004151065.3 Larix sibirica | reverse complement strand
TCATTTTGAACTGGTATTTCTGCTCTTCAAAGCACTCATATTCATCCTTAAAATCCATACTCCATCATATTCCATTGCTTGCATCGTATCGACCCTGAAATCAAGGCTTCGAAATTGTTATAGATTTCTGAACTAGGGTTGGAAGTTTGTCCTACTCTCTTTAAAGCGATGTCACGGATCCCAATAGAGTATAGGTCTCATGGCTCATATTTCCACTGTTCTTTACTTCCCAAGAGAAAGACAATAGTTCATCGTCTAAAAGATCTTGCTTCTCGTTACCTTTATGGCTCGATAGCGAACATGAATTATTTGTATTGATTGTTCCAAATCCAACTACATCTGATATTTCCTCAACACAGAACAACATTGAACTATCATCTGAACAACGATCTAACAAGTGTTATGACCGAGACCCTAGCATTATCTGGTCGAGGCTAATAATGGCAGGAATTTGAAAAAATTGTATTGTTCATCCCTTGAACTTTGGATCATCCACAACAAGAATGTTTTCATTCTCATCTATTTGACATCAATGCCATTAACATCACTGGCATATTTATGTCAACAATATCAGTCACCAAATGCCAACATACATTCATATATTGACATCAATGCCAACCTGTATTGCCATATTTCCAACAGTTGGATCAATGCGACTGAAGGAAAGGTGACAGAAACTGAAGTCGCAGAAGAAATTTCGATAAGGGGATAGACGTGGTTGGCTGAGTGCAAGCAGACAGGTTAGAGTATAGTTTGGTTGACAGAATACCGACTGATCACAGGAGGACGAGTCGAATATGATCGACAAGGGAATGCCAACTAGGGGGGTTTCCGACGACCACTAATGCGGTAATACTGCCAGTCGAAGCCAGGCAGTTGAGCAGGAAACTTTTGAAATGTGGTCAACAGGAGAGGAGTCGATAAAGTCGAAAAGTCGACAAGATGGTCAAGAGGTGACATCGAAGGAGAAGCGGAAAAGGCCAAGAGTGGAGGATGGGGCGAACGACAGTTATAGAGACTAAGTGAAGTCAACGAGTTAAGTCGAGAACCGGCGAGGTAAAAATGGTCTACGTGGCGAAGTGTAGACTAGTCGAAAGAGGACAGTGATAAGACTGACAACTGTAGCAAAGTCAGAGGGATGCAGAGGTCGAGGAAACGTACCTATAGCCGTTGTGGGTAGTTGAGGAAGTTAATGGCAGTTAAGAAGGTGGATGAGATAGAGCCAAATGTCATCATAGGAGAAGGTTGTGCAAGCACGGACATGGGTGCTGACAACTGCAGGTCAGCAGGATCAGGGAGAATTCAATGGACAGAGTAAGGACACCTCGGGGAGACTAGCAGGGTGAAGGCACAGAAAGGAGATAGGGGGGATCTATCAATCAAGGAACGATAGATAGATTCAATCGCAAAGGGGATCGCACATAGAGAAAAACACAAACAAAGTAGTGAATTATTTATGTATAGAGTTTAATTATTGCATGAAACACTTATCTTCAATTGTTTTGTTGCATAAAGAAAAACAATCGAATATATTCAACACAGAAGACAAGACGATAAGGAAGAAAAATGATTGATCATGAAGCTTTTGAGTGATTGTGTTTTTCTAAATATTTCACATTTATTGTGATATTTACATTTTAATTAATTTACACTATTCCATGGATGTCTTATAACATGTGCTAACATACTGTTGGAGCCTAATATTATTGTGCAAGGGAGACCAAGAATCACCTCGAGTCCAAAAGTCAACTTGGGAAATTTTCCTGTTTGGGCACCTAACAGTGGTATCACAGCTTTTATGAGCCTTTGGCTCAGACATGCGATATTTACTATTTCTCCACAGTCTTGTCCCGTCAATTTTCCAGTCCTGCTCTCTTCTCCATTCTACCAAACCTGCATTATTCTCTGACGAAGTCTTATTTTGCATTCGTCACTCATCTAATTCTACATTCTGCATATTCTGCTGTGATCTGAAAATTCCTGTTACGAGCATTTCACCTCTGTGAGTACAATTCCATTAACATGCCATCTCGTGCAGGAAACACATTCCACGTTTCACTTGCTTGTTGTGAATAGAAAAATAAAAGGACATAACCTTAATTCTCTATGCTTGGTGTAACGCCTTAATCTTCCATTCCTTCTACCTGTCTCCAAGTTAGCAGTGCGCGCAGTCGACTAAGCAATCTGTTGACGTGAGGTTGCATGCAATGAACCTTTGCGCGAATCATACTATCCTCCAATTAAAAAATGATCGTTTGGGATGCCTCGCTGATATGTTTCTCCTCAGACTCCTTTCTATCATTTGAGCGACCTTTGGAGCTTCAAACCCTAATTTTTGTGAGCTGCAAGATACCAATTCTCAATGATTTCTGATGTTGATTCTTGAATATGTGCTAGACTGGATATATCCATAGAGGATGGCAAGCTTTTTCAGTAAAAAATGACAAAACTTTATCTATTTCATGCTCCGTCAATGCTCTCTCAACAGTAGCCACATTACTCAGCCAATCAATTCTAGGAATTCAAACGCAATTGCTTGATGCCAGTATTTGACTAGAGTGAAAACCCTAGCACCATTGATGCGATTCCATTGGTGGTTCATTGCACGTTGTTTCAGATAGCTATTGATAACAAGAGAGCAATATGGATGTGATTTCTCTCTTTGAATATTGAGCCAGTTTGTGCAGAGTATCACCTATGTGGAGCTGCATTTTTTGAAGACTGGTTGTTGTTTTCCAAGTTTTGTTCTGAAGACGGTCTCTTCTTTTCATCACAGTGTGAAAATTGGTGCATGACATTTGTAGAGAGTATTTATTTCTCATTGTTGAGGAATATCACGAGGTGACTTCCAAGCTATGTAGAGCTGTGCAGATGGAAATTGGTTTGATTTTATCCTTCATTCATGACCTGCGAATAGAGTGTTAGTTTTTCTGCACCAAACCAGAGACTACTTGTAAGCTTGCTTCTTTGGAACGTTTTTGCCGACTGATCCTTGGAATGTTGTCGTGACTTGCGATCTTTGATTATGGAGTTGCGTTGAAGTGGAATGTTCCATTACCTATGCTCCGATCTCGGTCTCTTTGTCATTCAAACCTACAATCTACACTCAAAACTTGCTCTCTTTCTGCGTATTGATTATTACCTCTATACACCTGCAATCAATTATTGTTTGAAGAGCCTAGAAACCCTAGAATCTCATCTCTACATGTGTTACACATCGTGGAGACCTGTGCAAATCCATAGTGAATACGTTTCGGGGTTCTCTTTCCAAGCGATCCTTGTGGTGGAAATAGCCTAAGCTTTTCGTGAAAAGGAAAAGATCAGGTTGTTCAATGCACTGCCCAATTTGAAGGCATTCCATATTCTAGAGAAGGGTCCCATTAAACAAACTGTTGTTACAGTTGCAGTTTCTCGATCAACACAATGCACCAGATGGAACATGTCACGTTCGATGGTAAACACATGGTAAATATGTTATTAACTTTCACATTCTCGCACCCGCCGCTTGAAATCATGGATGTTGTCACGTTTATGCCAGAAGAACTTGGAGCAATGGCTTGTCTTATGTGCGGTGGGAATCTTCCCAGGTTGTCCTCTTCCTCACTATCCCCTTAAAGGACTTATATCTCTTCTCAGACCACTTCCAATACTAATTCAATGGCTTCCCCCAACAACAACATCATTAGTATGAAAGCAGATGTTAATGATGCGTCTATGCTTATGCCTGTAGCTGAATTTCGACAGCCATCTATGTTGGTGTTTTTAAGAGGAACCGCATTCAATGGAGTTGTTGAATAATTGAAGAAGGTGATAACTCGTGTTGCACATGTTCTTCCTGTCTCAGATAATTGAGGAAGCACTGCCGAAATAGTTCGTGTGCTTGGTGACATTCTATTAATATGCTTGAGACTATCTAATGAAAGTACTGCTGAAACGCTGGAAGTTCGAAGTTTGCTTGGCCACCACTTATCTTTGGATCCCTTGCAAGCAAAGGATGAGTGGTCTGAAATTATTGAAGAATAGTATGTACTTTGGAATGGTGTATCCAGTCCAAGCTATAGGGAAACTATTCATGCCTATTTTGTATATTTTCAAAATCATATTCTTCGGCGAGCAAGTGAAAAATTTTGTTTCGAAAATGGGAGCATTGTGAATTTCTTCTTTGCTGGAGCTCGGATATACTTTTAGTTCTTAGATGCAACAGTATTTTGTTTTCACGAGTTTCTCATATTCCCACAGACAACCTGTGCTTCCTCTGATATGCATTAATGATCGGTTGACTTTGGGTTGTGAATTGTGGAATGGAGCTGTCATCAGATATCAAAATGAAATCTCATTCCGAGTGTAACTTTCATCATTATGCATCTCTCCAAGTGCGCAGAATGTTAAAAAAAGTAATTACCTCCAGTTTTTGTCAATTGTATTATTAGAAGTAAAGCTAAGTTTAGTTAAAGCATGCATAAAGCTTAAAGTATAAGGCATAAAGCATGAGCTAGGTTAAGGTTTTAGTATATAGAAATGTTAAATAGAGGCCTTCAGGTCCATTGTAACCATGAAGTTTTATGTGAATAGAGAAGCAACAACTTGTTTCATAAAATTCATCACAAAAGCTATGCAATAAATACTGGTGTGTAAAGGTGGAGACTTGAGCTACATTTCTCCAAGTGCACATGTAATGAAAGATTGCTTGAAAAGTATCAAAGGAGAGATATCCCCCAGCTATAGCTGCAAGAGATTCATGAAGAGAGATCTTCTCTGGAGATGCATTGAATTTTGATGGTGGCTGGTGAACTGTTTCCTGTTGCATTGTGCACCAACCCTAGCTCTATACGTGAAATTTGCTATCCTAATATTGTAAAGGTTTCCAATGCCATATTTCTTGAGCATTGAAGACTACCTCTCTCCTCTGTGTGAAGACTGGTGAAATTGTTGCAGCCGTGTTGGTGCCAATATCCTCGCACCCAGAGATTATTGCTTGAAGATCGTGGACTCCATCTGATGTTGCGTAAAATGGATACACAAAGTTGTGTGTTGAAGTGAGATTGCCTGAAGAACTGGTGGTGAAGAGTGTTTCATTGAGGTGTGTGGTATCATCCTACCACTGGAACGTGTAGACGAAATCCCTAAATTTCAAGGTCTTCTACCGAAATTTGGCAATATGCTATCACAGAGTGAGGGAACTTTTGGTCTTCCAATCTCCTAGTAACAAAATTTGACCTTAAATTAGTTGAAACTACCTTGAAGAATATATTTGGGATATCACATGTTCATGTGAGGACATTGAATCTTGGACTTGGACTATGCGACATAGTACCAGTACATGTAGCAATCGTTGCATAAAAACCTTGAAGATTTAGTTGCCATCTTTGTTGGAAATCCTGCTGCTATGGTTTATGGAATTTTGTTGCGACAAAACTTGACCACTCTTCCTGCATTAATTGGGAAGGGTAGACTCATAGTAAGTGATTCCTTGAATCATTCTTTGATAGTTGCTGGTGCTCGAGCATTTGGATCAACAATTATTGTTTTTCGGCACAACACACTTTCACACTTGGAGAAAGTGCTTCGAGAAGCGATAGTAGAAGGCATTTTGAAAGTGTAGCTGAAATTCCAGAGAAGATTGGAAACTAGCATTTGCAGCATGTTGCTACAGCTGCTCCAAAAGAAGAAACTTGAGAAGTACAACGTACAGTACCAAAATGAAGGAAAAGTTGAATTGCATTGTATGTGGATGTATTTTGGGCTGAGATCGACACCCCTCACCTTTTGAGTTTTGAATTTGCTAAGTCTTATTTGTAAAGGGCGGAGTTGCAAGAAGCCCTAATAAATCTATGTAGATGAAGCATTTTCCTCTTCCCGGACTTCTCTTCTTGCACCTGACAAGGGGGAACATGATGTTAGGCTTCAAGTTTTGAAGCCTCCTTCTTCAAGCAAGCCAAATCAAGCGAGATTGAGCAACAACTAGTTTAGAAAGACAGATTCAAAGAGTACTCGTATGTTTTGTGTCTAGTTGTGACACCATGAGACNATGGGTTTCTTATTCTATAGCATTTTCCAATGTTGTAAATGTTGCATTGTTGATTAAATATATGGATGTTTTATATTTTTATAATAATAAAAAATGTGTAATATGATGATATAACACATTAATGAAATCATTATTGCAAACAAAATAACTAAAATTCAAAAATAAATGTTATTAATTATTAACTGAAATTAAAAAAAAAACAATTAATTAAAATATAGTCATATTGGTGCACTATATTTTTTGAACTCACTGAACAATGTAGAGCATTCATAAATAGTATATTGTTGGAACCCTCATGAAAAGATAAATGTGTCTCGTGGGTGTAGAATAGATGGTGAATGGGTGTACTGTTAAGGCACTCCTTGTGTTAGGTCACTCATTTGAAACTATGTGGGTACTAGCTTACAAAAAAAAGTAAATGTGAGTAATCATTTCCCATTAATATTATACACATATAAATACAACAAGATATGGCTCTTGGTTTCTCTCCCAAGAGGTTTCTTGGACTTCACTGTGACTCTTCATATTCACCTATGGTGAATGTGAATAGTACATACAATAAAACTTTACCATAACCCTAAAGGATTAGGTTTCCAACATTCTCCCCCTTGACCCGAAAGCGTGTTTGTGAGTCCAAGAATATTTATGAAAGACAACTAAAATATATAGGTGGATAGTTTCCAATGGCTAAACCCATCACTGAAGTGCTCTATGAATTGGTGGTTTTAGATGACCACAAACCAAGTGGATTCTCTGGCTCTATATTATCCATACCAAAGAACTCAGTCTCGAGTATTAACACATATTGCAGTATAAATTCTTCATGATTCTTACCTTGTACTTGACGGGAGGAATATAATGGATTGACAATTAGGATTCAAGTTTCAAATCCCTATCAATCAGATAAATTTCTCAATAAGCAGACATCTACACCGTGGAAATAAGCAAGCCTAAGCCATAATCAAAATTAGATCCAGCAGCCAGAGCAAGAGTCGGACAGATAGATCTAGAGAATCCACCTAGTTTGTGGACATCCTAAAACCACAACTCGGTTTGTGTTCATCCAAAACCACCAATTCAGAGAGAACTTGGTGATAGGTTTAGAAATTAACATATATCAACTTGTATATTTTATTTCTCTTTTATAAATATTCTTGGACTCACAAACATCCCTTCATATTAAGAAGGGGAATGTTGGAAATCTAATCCTTTGGGGTTATGGTAAAATTTAATTATATTGTTATTACTAATCGCATTCACTCTAGGTGAATATGAAGAGTCATCTTGGATGACTACAAACTAGTTGGATGCTTTGGCTCTATCTATGTCTCTTGGATACAAATCCAACTCTCGCTCTAGCTCTAGATTGAGACTTTGGTTGTTGAATGTTGGAAACCTAATCCTATAGGGTTATGGTAAAAATTTTAGTATTTTTACTATTCACATTCACCATGGGTAAATATGAAAAGTCACAGTGAATTCCAAAATACCTCTTGGAAGATGAAACCAGTGGTCATATCTTATTGTATTTGTATGTGTATAATCTTAAAGGAAAATGAGCACTCACATTTATCTTTTCATGAGGGTTCCAACGGTGGTATTAGAGTGAGGTTCAGTTTTTTCCTTTGATAGATCCCTCGAGGCCCTTTTGAGAATAGTTTTTTTTCTAGAATTCAAGGAAAAAAAAGATTGAGCTCTAGCCCTACTTCTCGCTTGACTTATTTTCTTAGTCGTCACTCCACATTGATCGGTACCTAGGATCTTACTATATTTCCACTCCAGGAGTCTTTGTATTCGGTGTATTTCCCTTATTTTTGGTAAGCTCTTGAAGTTCAATCACATGATGCAATTCAAGTGTTTCTGAACTCACTAGTGTCGAAAATTCTAGTTATGAGAAGTTGGTCATGGGTATCGAGACCAAATCCAAATCCCATGCAACGATCATAAGCTTGGAAAAAATACGAGTGGAGTTTCCACTGAAGTTGGTGTCTACCCACTTGTATTCCATCTCCTAGGTGCATTTTTTCTTGGGGCTCACAGCCGACCATTCATCCATGGGCTAGAGATATTTATGATGTGCATTGAAAATACATTGGAATTAATTTCCTTTGTGAATCAATTTTCTAATCTGGACCATTTTTATAAGTCCATCCTTCAAGACCTTGCGAAGGCCTTCTAATCCATCTGCAATAAATCAAAACCATCCTCGGTTGGTCATCTGAGAAGGGGTAACATTGTCTAACGTGGTAATGATAGCATCAACGAGGGTATAAAGTATCCCCCTACCCTGCTCACCAACCTCAAAATATCCATGTGAGCATCCAGCTAGTCGGGGGGAAAACAATTGTTGCAAGTTGAAACGAACCTTAATCTTCACCCAACGAGACTCGAAAAAAAGACGTATTCACATAAAAAAGGAGGAATGTGAAATTATTACTATGATAATTTTGGCTCACGATGAGCTTGTCGAATTCATATATTTCTAGGCCCATAGAGACTTGCATAATCATTTTTCTCACTGGTGCATTCATTTGCATAACATATCATGCATGCAATAATTTTATCATACCTCAATTATCTTTAGTTATCACCAATACTACTACCATTGGTGTTATGTTTGGATACCATTTATGGTTTTATTTCATTCTCTATTGCAACATCTAAGGCAACCCATGAACTTCAAACAAAAACAAATATTATTATTAGTGTTGAACAAACATAGTTGCAGCCTTCAGTTTCTCAACCTTGTATCAAGTTGAACCATAAAGGAGCTTGCATCTGACGCACCCAAAAATATTCCACATGCCTAAAGCTCAAGGATTGTACCCTAGCCTTGGCACCATAGTAGAGAAACATCAAAGAACCCAAAGCATTCATTTTGAAGACCAATTCAACTTCATATTCATCATCAAATTGTAACTTGCAAACAATAATTTTTGTATTTTGGTACTTGCAATAGTTTTTTGTGAGTGTCAAATCAAATTAAGTTGAATTTTATCGGGTGAATTATCTATAGGAACCAACACCCTTCATTTTCTAAGTTGGTTTTTCAAATAATTGAGTTTTACTTTAAAGGGTGGAGTTGCAAGAATCCCTTTAAGGTCTTAGTTAGTGTTTCAAATGGATCAAACTAAAATATTAGAGTTACTAAACACTCTAATACTCATATCCGTTGACAATATATGTGAAAATTTGATCACAGGTAGATCTATGCACTCAATAAATTCCTCACAATATTGCTAAGCAAAGATTGCACAATACAGTGAAAATTGAAATAGAATAGATGCACAGAATAAAACTCTATTGCATAAATTAACATCATCCAAGCTTAGGAACTGAGTTGGTTGTACAAATATATAATTATAGCATAAATTTGAAAGCCTTTGGAGGCATTCGAGCAGCTCACAAAAAGAAGGCTTACAACCATGAAAATCCCCATCAGTGGCAACATCAGCTTTCCAACTCAGTCAAGGGGCTCACGAATTGGAAAAATCATATATGCCAGCCCATGTATGATGAAAAAGAAGAAGGATAATGGATTTGGATGAGAAAATCAAGGAGGATGTTGTTGGTGCTAAATAAGGCGTTTTAATTAAAACCCAACCAATAGTTACTTTAATTATCAATCCGGGAGTGTATGAATTTCAAAACTACTACAAAATATATGCAGGTACAATTCTTTCTTAATGCTATGAGAAATGTTAATTGAAATGCAACTAATGAGATGAAGTAGCAGCAACTGTAATTAAGAAATAATCCTAAAGTTCTAAAGATTAAACACAAGCCTCTAATCTAGGGAAATGAACAACAACACACCAATCTCTAGCTTAACCAATCCAAGAAATAATTATGCTAAAGAAAGATGTACTCTAACAATCGTAAACTCATCCACACTATTCTATTCAAGAATCTTACATACATATTTCAATCCCGGAATAAAACTATGATGTGATGACTAACTATAACTTTATGATATTATCTGAAATCAACTATGTATCATAGTAACAGCAAATGAATCAAATCAGAAATTCCTTAAATTAACACATCTAACAGATTTATTGGCGCCAAGGACTAAATATGTGTTGAATACTTATGAATCCACTCGAGTAACAACAATCACAATTGATTATTTTATAAAAGTAAGAAACATCACACATTCAAATTGAGTAATAGCAGTAAAGGAATACACCATTAATTTATCAACAACACATTGTAAATCAAACTAAGAAATGACAAACCA
>NWUY0300010021.1:29064-43086 GCA_004151065.3 Larix sibirica | reverse complement strand
CCACACCATTTTTCTAGGTGTGTAGGGACAATATGTTGCATTTGAATGCCAACATCAACACAAATTTGCTACAAATCAGACTTGACATATTCCCCCCATTTTCTGTTCGAAGGGATTTAATCTTCCTACCAGATAGATTCTCCACTAAGGCTTTAAAAAAAGTGAAAAAACCAAAGACTTTGACTTGTATTGGAGGAAGTAAACCCAACAGTTCTTGAGTAGTCATCAATGAAGTGAGCACATATTTGCATTGCTCAAGGACAAGGTAGGGAAAGGACCTGAGACATCACTATGGATTAGCTCAAGGGGTTGTGAAGTTCTCTCTAGCTCTACCTCTCTCATACTTGCGTCAGGTGTTTTCCAAGGATGCAACCCTGACAAATTCCTTTTGAAAATTTAATATTGGGAATGCCCATCAACCATAGAAAATTTATGCAAATCATGCAATACTTATAGTTAAGGTGGCCAAATTCTCATGCCACAACTTGTCTGGTTTCATTGGCATGAGTGAGGGGCATTGGGTGATGAGTATAGGGAGAAAATGAGAAAACTTGTAAATTTTTAGTCATGGTCTGCAGCACCTAAGGCAACAATTCTACCAGTGGAAATTTCAGAAATTCCACTTCATTGGGGGTGAAGGTGACTTTCTTAGGAGACCCAGTATGTGTCATCTGATACACAGAAAGGAGGTTGGAACCAGACCAGGGACATACAAAACATTTTTTGAAAGAACCATGGTCTAGATCATACTACCCTTACCTTTTGAAGTCAGTCTCTGAGTCATCTCCCAACAAGATTGAAGGACCACCCATGGATTCAAACTGAGAGAAAGACTCCCTTGTGGAAACCATATGCTTGGAAGCTACATAATCAATTATGAATGAAGAACACTTAGATGTGACAGCCATGAGAGCATGGCATCTTTATTTTCCTTCTAAATTTGAACCTACATCTTTCTTCCTAGCACCTTCAACAATTGTAATATTTTTCTTCTTCGGAAGTGAATCCATCATGTCTATGTTTTTCTTCATACATGCACTTTCAAGGTGCCAACCCTTGTGACAATAAGTGCACTTTGCTTCTCCTTCTTCTTCTGCTTCTCTTTCTTGGAATCGAACCCTCTTCAGGTGGTTTGGATTTCTCCTTCCTTTGATCGAAGGATTTTTATCTTTGGCCTTCTTCTTCCCTTTGGAACCCTTGGAATCTCCAGTCTGCCAAGCATGGTCCTTTTGATTGCTTGTGGCACCCATTTGGACTAACTTGTCTTGCTCTTGAGTTAGTGATTCCATGAACTCTCCAAGGAGGCATCTTCCAGTTTCAAACTGTGAGCTTGGTAGCATGGAAGGTAGAAACAAAAAATGAGTACTTTGGACCCAATTTCGAAAGTATGGACAAGATCAACTGCTCATCTTTCTTTTCAATCCCACATTATTTGAGCTAAAGAACCAGAGACTTAAACTTAGTGAAGAATTCTTAGAGTCTCAAAACTATTGGGACTTAGAGAAATCAAATCATTCTCTAGTTGATGGCCTCTTAATTCATCTATCTTTCCAAACAAAGATTCAAGTTTGACCCAAACTTCATTCGGTGTGGATAAACCATCCAGATGGAACAAGAGATCCCTTGAAGTACTGAGACACAACAAACCATATGCTTCATCTCTTTTGTTATGCCACTTGGCCTTCTCTACAACTGATGTAGGTTCAACCTCAGTTCCCATAGTAACTCTGTAAAGGCCCTTGGCTCTCAACGGGATTACAATTTATGCTTTACTAATCAAATTAATTGAATGGAGTTAAGATGATGGAATGAGACTGATCCATGATCAACTATTGCACTCTGGTGAGACCGGATCTATAACCTGCAAAAATGAAAAACAACACACAAGATTAAAACTTGATCTAATGAGCTCTGCAATGGATAGTAGGCACTTTCGGGAGTGCGGCATGCCTGAGTAGACTCCAAAGGATTGCTCCAATGGCTTCAAGGTGATTTCCCCAAGGACTTATGTGGAACCTCCATGGATTCTGGTGCACTACTGCTTGCAGCTATGATCCCTAGGATTCCTAATCTCTGATACCTTGTGAAAATATGATCACAGGTAGATCTAGGCACTCAATAAATTCCTCGAAAAATTGCGAATCAAAGATTGCACAATACAGTAAAAATTGAGATAGAATAGATGCATAGAATAAAAATCTAGTGCATAACTTTACATCATCCAAACTTAGGCATAGATATGGTTGTCCAAATATATAATTACATCATAATTTGAAAGCCATTGGATGAATTCGATCAGCTCACAAAAATTAGTCTTACAACTCATGAAAATACCCATCAGTGGCAACATCAGCTTTCCAACTCAGTCAAGAGGCTCACAAATTGGAAAAATCAGATATGGCAACCCATGTATGATGAAAAAGAAAAAGGATGATAGATTTGGATGAGAAAATTGAGGAGGATGTGTTGGCCAAAAATATATCAATTTTCTAAGTCCATGAAGGCGCCCTTTCTTTATCCTTATCTATCTCAAAAGTAAAGTAGGCTTCTTTATAAGCAGGAAAAGCAGGACAAAGATTCCAAAAGCAGTCAATGCGCTCTTTCTAATCCAGAATTGGCAGAAATCTAAAGAGGATGCTCAAGTGGATAAGCATGATAAGAAGTGGGCCAGCTAGGCTCCATGGGGCCAACAACCTAGTCTAACACGTAGGAAAGTATCTAAACATTATAATAAAAGAAATCCTATGTCTAGATGGGGAAAATTTATTCCAACAATATATTCACAATCAACAAGGCAACTCTCCAATACGTGTTAACTTGTTTGCACGATTTGTGACCCAAAGTGGACCTTCTCCATACGCAACCACAGCACCAGCATGATGAAATACAACAAAGGAATCAACATTCTAAATTAGTTCTTGTTTCAAAACAACCCACTCTTTGAATCTAATAATGATTCCTATCAATCGTCAACACGTGGTCAAATCATTGAAACAACATTAGATGCATAAGATGAAGCCTATCATGAACATGTACAGCATAATAAAGTTAGGAACAAAAAACACGTAACACGTATTGGATATGATAATGAAGTGACCTTTCATATTCCATACTATTCCAAGACAATGTAGTTTCAAAGTTTTTTATTCCTTCAAGAACATTCATCTTCACCTATTCCAGTTCAGTGTCAGATCCAACATTGTCATTGAATTGGCCACGTGGATTATCAGTGTTTTGATCTACATCCTGGTCAACATTGTGGAAGCATGATCATTCTTTAGATAGATGTTCAAAATTGAAGAAACCTACAAGACTAAAGATTCATTATGGTTGGATCAAATATTGGTGATGGTCATCAACGACCAAGAATAGATATAAGTCATATTGAAGAACTTAGTCTCGATTATTAACACATATTGCATTATAAAGTCTTCATGCTTCTCACCTTTTACTTGATAGGGGGGATATCATGGGTTGACAGTCAAGATTCAAGTTTTAAATTCCTATCAATTATACAAATTGCTCACAAACTAGACTTTTGTACTCTAGGAACAAGCGATCCTAAGCCATAGCAAGAACTAGTGACAGTAGTTGGAGCCTCGAGTTAGATTTAGAGCGTGAGTTGGAGCTATAGCTAGGAGACATAGATAGATCCATGTTTCATAGCATCCATTGGTTTGTGTTCATCCTAAAACCACCATTTAGTAGAATGCATTAGCTTCTACTAACACTTGGTTTGTGGTCATCCTAAAACCACCNAATGCCGAAACAAACAGATCTACAAATACAAATATCTCCTCGCTCACTCAAATTGAAATCAAATTTAATTTCAGCAGACTCTCACTGTCATGTTTGCAATAACGGTTGGAGATCACCTCCAGGATTCAGCTATCCAACCAATACTACGCCATGCCTCCGCCTCAAAGACTCTTTGGCCAAAAGTTCTCTCTCTTAGAAACCAAGAATCACAAACCCATACCAAGAAACACACGGACAAACTGATACGAACAAGACAATGACAGAAAACAGAACACGAAATTCGAAAATAGGAACACAGTCCCACATAGACACACAAAAAACAAAACAGACCAAGAGGAGCTCCAAAATCCAGAGGCCAACACATCTTCGTCCGAGAGAGAGCAGAGAGGCCAACACATCTTCGTCCGAGAGAGAGCAGAGAGGCCGAGAAGAGGAGGTTTATGGGACGATTATGATCTCAACATGACTATATAGTAATTATATAGTGCACACAGTATTGTTGATTTAACGGTCACATTATCTCCACCGTTGATCCAATGGTCACCCCTCGGATCCGCTCTCAATCATCTTTGCTTTTAATCACCACCGCTTTTGTAGATCAAAATCTGACCATTCAAATTCAGTTTAATGACTGAAGAATAAAAAAGCTAAATATTCTAACGGATACTCTTTGCTTGGGTAATAAAATAATTAACATCATCTCATATTTCGATTTAACATCATCTTTGCTTGGGTAATAAAATAATTAATTTTGGCTTTGGGTAATAAATAATTAACTGGGTGTTTATCACTGAATTTTATTTAATTGTTTTTAGTTTAATTTAATTTATTTGAAATTTATATATTTGGAAAAATCAAATTTATCAAATGTTTAAACTATAACATAAATATAATTAACTCTATTTCAAAATTCAAATTTATTATATATTTAAACTACAATAAAAAATATATATATCTAATTTATTTCAAAATTGGAAAATAGATAATACCCATAATTACTAAAAAAATAACAATTAAATAGATATAAAGAAAATATCCACTTCTATCTTTTACTTAAGTTATTCAAAAAATATATCAATTATTACAAGAATATGATTATTTAACCTGCACTCATTTTAATTCATTAAAAAAATAATAATAAATATTTATTTTAATATAATTTAAGTTAATTTGCAACTAAGTTTTAGTATCAAGTCATAAGTGGGTATCATTACCTTGCACCAACCCTCATCATTTTGGGGGAGGGGGTTGGTATGAAATGTTTCCTTGGGTGATCTTTTACTCACCAATTCCGATCGAGATAAAGCACCTACCAAGTACTCCTTGTACATAGCACCGATTCCTATATTGACTTGGTGGTTGCAACAGCTACTGACCTATGCACTCTGACGAGATGGATTGGCATCCATAGGGACACTCAATATAAGATGTTTTCTTGATTGTAAATGAGTACCTAATTAAAGATTTTGTGTTGGGACTCCTTTCATAGGATCAATCTCCTTTTTATTCTTCCTAAGTTGCATTAAATAGGGGATGGTTTGCATTCGATACTCATTGCCTCACGAGTTTGAAATTTGCTTTGGATTTCTACATGTATCTTTGATGGCATTGAAAGCATGGGGTTACGTGGCCCTCTTTAGAGTTTCGACCATAATTATTGTTTGTATATTTTAGTGTCTACTGGCCTCATTGCTCATTTGATGGTTGATGGTGTTTGCTTCTGTTTGAAGCCTGGTTCTAGTTCCTAACCAACACCTAATTTTCTAGAACATTCATGTGGTGGTTGTCAATGTTTTGGCTATTTTTTGTGCCTCTACAACCTATCCATTTATGCTTCAGAATTCAACCATGATCATTGAGGAAATATGGCTCTCCTCTTCATAGTTTTGGTATACTTTCTGATTGAAGCTTTTAACTTCCATGGGTATCATGCTCTTGCTATTCAAGGAGGATTTGTGGTATCTTCTTCAGTTTCAACTCTAAAGGCTTTTTCAACATTAGTGTTTTTCTCTCTTTTGGAGAGGGGTTTTTACCTATGGGGTTTTCTCCTTTTCTCTATTTTTGATATTTTGTACATGAGTACCTTATCAGGTCTTGTTGCTAGGACCCATCTTTTTTTTCTAATGCAACAAGCTTGTGAGAGTTGTAAGCTCATGTAGGCATTCTTATTTGCCCATCTATTCTTAGCTATAGTTGAGCCTCTTCCATTTCTATAAATGGAAGACCTTCTCATGTAATATATCATATACTATAGATTAATAGATTCTTTCTTCTATTAGTATGAGGACCATCTATGATATGGGTTAGTCCCATATTTCTACATTCCTTTAACATAATTTCTAGGTGGGGCTATCCAGAAGCATTCAATCCAATATATTGTTGGTAAAGGTGAGTCCTTTTGTGAAAAGATGCACCATTTCCTTGAGGGAGAAGGGTGTGGAATTTGAGGAGTCGAAGGAAGTTTTCATTTCCAAAAGTAAGCTACTCATGCGATCAAATTCCATCTACGAGTAGACCCCTGCACTCATCCATAATGAAATACCCATTGCACAGTCACTTGTGATACTTGAGTACATTAACACCACACTGTCGCTTCTTCCAGGCTCCATTTACAATAGGTTGCATTAATTTACAGTCTGTTTTTTCACATCCATCCACCTTACACCATGTAGAGAGTAGTTAATTTCCAACCCTTTATATGAATTAATATGTGAATTCAAATTCAACGCTCATTGAAGCAAGAAATGTTGCATCGAAGGCATTTGGGAAACAACAAATCTAGCTTGGTCACGATGATGGGAAAAGCTATGATATAGAGAATTTGGAACTTGTGATTTGGATTCTGAAATGAAGCATTTTCCTCTAGTCAATCAAATGAGTGCATACCAGTGCCTTTGCTTATCATTTGCAAATTTTCATGTGAACATTGCTATGCATTAATTGAAGGAATTTGTTTTTTTGACATCATTTCCATTGGTTACAATATTCTTTCTCAAAGAGACAGTACCTCTACATTTAAAGCATCTACCATGAAAATGTTAAGACTACTCGATCGGTAACTGAAAGGATCCCTATATTTCTTCCCTAAGATCCAATGGAAACTGTTCTAGAACTTTAGCATATCTAGACTTGGCACTTTTTAAGAGGATTCAAGCAATGACCTCAATTTTGGATTGAGCATCATAAAGCAATAACTTTTAATACCAATTCAACTTTAGATTCAACATCAAATTGTAACTTGCAAACAATCTTTTTGATCATTTTTCTTGTATTTTGGTACTTGTAATAATTTTGTGTGTGTTAAATTATAACGAATTTGAATTGTATCGAGTGCATTCTCTGTAGAGACCGACACCCTTCATTTTTTGAGATAGATTTTCAATTATTGAGTTCATTGTTAAAGGGTGGAGTTGAAAGATGCCCTCTAAGGTCTCAATCAATCTTTCAAATGAATCGAACAGGAGTCATCGGAGTTACTAAACACTCTAATGCTCACCATTGTTGATGACATAATCAAAATCGACAAAGAAACTTTCCAATCTCTGTTACTCTTGCTTACATGATTTGAAAGCAAAAGTGGAACGTCTTTAGACTCAATCACAACTCCAACATATCGAAATACATCAAAGGAATCAACATTTTGAACTAGTTATTGTTCAAAAAAATCCTCATTTTGAGTTTGATAATGATTCCTATCAAGTGTCAACAAATGACAACTCAATGAAGCAATGTTATATCCAAAAGGAAAAGCCTATCATGAACATGTTCAATGCCATCTTTCCAAACCCATCAACAAACCTCGGGAAGAAATCAAGAACAACAAACACAGAACAAGTATCATATATGATATGGAAGTGACATTTCATATAAAAAATTATCCCATCCCAATCTAATTTCATAGTTCTAGATTCCTTCAAGAAGATTCATCTTCACATGTTCTAATTCAATGCCAGTGCCAACATTGTCATTGAATTGGACACTTGGAGGATCAATTTTTTGATCTCCATCATTTTCATCATTGCAAGAAGCATAATTATTACTCAGATAGATGTTCAAAACTGAATAAAATTGGATCAAAGATTCACTATGGGTGGATCAATTATTGGCGATGGTCATCGACAACCAAGAAGATATATCAATCGTATAGAAGAATTCAGTCTTGAGAAATGACACACCTTGCAGTAGAAAGTATTCCTGCTTCCCACCTTGTACTTCTAGGGGGATACATGGATTCATAGTCAAGCTTCAAGTTTCGAATTCCTATCAATTATACAGATTGCTCGCTAAGCATAATATTATACTATGGGAACATGTGAATTTGAGCCATAGCCATAACCAATGCTAGTAGCTAGAGCATTAATCCAAAGCTAAAGCAAGAGTTGGAGTTGGAGTTAGGAGACAAATATAGATCCATGTTGCATAGGATCTATTGGTTTGTGGTCATCCAAAACCACCATTTAGTAGAAGACATCAAATTATTTTAACCATTGGTTTATGCTCATACTGCCACCATCTACACTTCATTTTTGGTCATCCAAAACCACCATTTAGTAGAAGACATCAACTTCTGCTAACCACATATGTGGTCATCCTAAACCATTATCTACTAGGTTTTTGATCATCCAAAAACCACCATTTAATAGAATACAACAACTTATCCTAACACTTGGTTTATGGTCATCCAAAACCATCATTTGGCAAAATTCATCAGCTTCTACTAACATTTGGTTTGTGGTCATCCTAAAACCACCACTTGGTTTGTGGTCATACAAAGCCACCAATTTAAAGAGCACTTCATTGATGGGTTTAGCCATTAGCAATTGTCCACTTGCATATTTTAGCTATCTTTCAAAAATATTCTTGGAATCTCCATCACCCCTTCTTATTAAGCAAAGGAATGTCGTAAACCTAATCCTTTAGGATTGTGGTAAAAGTTAATTGTATTTACTATTAATATTCATCATAGGTGAATATGAAGAGTCTTCTTGGATTTCACTACCAATATTCATATTCACCTATGGTGAATGTTAATAGTAAATACGATAAACCGTTTACCATAACCATAAAGGATTAGTTTTCCAACATAAAGAAAAATGTGTTTAGATTGTTAATGTGCACAAGTGTTTTTTAATTATATATCAAAATTGGGTCACGTATGTGTTAGAAATGCATTGTTTATCATAACAATGTTAACCACATTTAAATTAATGATATTGTCAATGTTACCATTACAATATATTTCTATGCATAAAGTATTATACGCATAAGTGCTTAAGGAAAATTTCAAGTCGGGTCACGTATGTGTTATAAATGCATTTTTTATCGTAACAATGTTAACAACATTTAAATTAATGATATTGTCAATGTTACCATTAAAATATATTTATATGCATAAAGTAGTATACGCATCAGTGCTTAAGGAAACTTTTAAGCCCCAATGCGTTTCTAAAATATATTGCATAGGTTTTAATGCATATAACAACAACACCAACGTCATCAACAATATCGACAACACTACAAATCAATTTCAATGCATATGATTAGTATATGCATCGATACTTCTAAAAAAATTGTAAGCATTGATGGGTTTTTAAATTAAATGTGTTAGAAGTGATACATATAACAACATTATTGTTGTCAACAACATAGTCAATGATACAAAACATTTATGTATATATGGTAATATAGAAACTAGAGTGTATTGGTATACAAATTGGGGATTTATTGATAAACTATGCACACTGAGGTGTATAAAAAAATATATGTGCACTGGTGCATTCTTTAGTATTATCAGCACCAAGGTATCGAATACATAATTTAAGAACTAGTTCAATATTGATATATTTCAAGTACCAATGCATCTTATGTTAATGATATGCATCAACACATCATAACTTGGGCACATCAGTGCATCTTGTGGTAATATGCGCACCGTGTTACAAACCTTAGCTAAAACCTCCACCTACCTATATTTTTTTAGTTATAATGAACATCCATTACAAGTTCCTCCAAAACCTTTGTTACCAATGGTGGAGGTTTAGTAAAGGCATTTTTAATAATTTTTCCCAATCTTGTAACACTAAAAGCCTCCACAAAAANTAAGATCATCACTTGGTTTGTGGTCATCCTAAAACCACCACTTGGTTTGTGGTCATCCTAAAACCACCACTTGGTTTGTGGTCATCCAAAACCACCAATTCAAAGAGCACTTCATTGATGGGTTTAGCCATTAGCAATTGTCCACTTGCATATTTTAGCTATCTTTCAAAAATATTCTTGGAATCTCCATCACCCCTTCTTATTAAGCAAAGGAATGTCGTAAACCTAATCCTTTAGGATTGTGGTAAAAGTTAATTGTATTTACTATTAATATTCATCATAGGTGAATATGAAGAGTCTTCTTGGATTTCACTACGAATATTCATATTCACCTATGGTGAATGTTAATAGTAAATACGATAAACCGTTTACCATAACCATAAAGGATTAGTTTTCCAACATAAAGAAAAATGTGTTTAGATTGTTAATGTGCACAAGTGTTTTTTAATTATATATCAAAATTGGGTCACGTATGTGTTAGAAATGCATTGTTTATCATAACAATGTTAACCACATTTAAATTAATGATATTGTCAATGTTACCATTACAATATATTTCTATGCATAAAGTATTATACGCATAAGTGCTTAAGGAAAATTTCAAGTCGGGTCACGTATGTGTTATAAATGCATTTTTTATCGTAACAATGTTAACAACATTTAAATTAATGATATTGTCAATGTTACCATTAAAATATATTTATATGCATAAAGTAGTATACGCATCAGTGCTTAAGGAAACTTTTAAGCCCCAATGCGTTTCTAAAATATATTGCATAGGTTTTAATGCATATAACAACAACACCAACGTCATCAACAATATCGACAACACTACAAATCAATTTCAATGCATATGATTAGTATATGCATCGATACTTCTAAAAAAATTGTAAGCATTGATGGGTTTTTAAATTAAATGTGTTAGAAGTGATACATATAACAACATTATTGTTGTCAACAACATAGTCAATGATACAAAACATTTATGTATATATGGTAATATAGAAACTAGAGTGTATTGGTATACAAATTGGGGATTTATTGATAAACTATGCACACTGAGGTGTATAAAAAAATATATGTGCACTGGTGCATTCTTTAGTATTATCAGCACCAAGGTATCGAATACATAATTTAAGAACTAGTTCAATATTGATATATTTCAAGTACCAATGCATCTTATGTTAATGATATGCATCAACACATCATAACTTGGGCACATCAGTGCATCTTGTGGTAATATGCGCACCGTGTTACAAACCTTAGCTAAAACCTCCACCTACCTATATTTTTTTAGTTATAATGAACATCCATTACAAGTTCCTCCAAAACCTTTGTTACCAATGGTGGAGGTTTAGTAAAGGCATTTTTAATAATTTTTCCCAATCTTGTAATACTAAAAATCTCCGCAAAAAACTCCATTAGAGAAGGTGCTTTCCTTGCATTGAGGCTCCCTCTCCCCTGCATGTACACTTTTTTTTCCAAGGAATATATCATAATTTCTATTTAAAATAAAGAATGGAATCATATTCTTTATGTGCTATATTCACATGTACATTCTTTATGATCCCTGATGATGGCGGGGGAGTGTCCACTCAAAACATTGGGAAAATTTTCAAAATTATACACAATTTAATTTCAGAAAAATCCTTCACGATTAAAAACAATAATAAAAATCTACATTCTCATGTAAAAATACTTTCATATTTTTCCCTTAATACATATTGAAGAAGCATATCATAACTCAAAGCAAGATTTCCCCCCTATATTATACTAGATACACTGTGCTACAAAAATAGGCCTCCAAAAATAAGTCTCACAACAGTCTTGAGATATTAATTACATCACATATTATAATATGTAATATTAAAAGCAAAAGCAATGAGAATGGCTCCTCAACACCAAACTTCAAATCAAAACATAGAAGACCTTGACTATGCCAAGGCACCAAAGATGGATTCTTCCAAAATAGATAATTTGGTATCAAATTGGTGGCCTTCCTTTGGAATGGCATTAGCCAACATATTTTGTTCATGGTATACATGATTGTATGAAATATACTCAAACAAGGATGATGCATCTTTTAACTAATTTGCCAAATATTCTAGTTGAACACAATGAATTTGAATCTCTCTTTGCATCCATTGAATAACCAAGGAGGAATCCCCATATACATGCTAACTCCTAACTCCTTTTTTCATGGTTATCTTGTTGGAGTATCGGTTATAACCACCGCACCTCTGGGAATATAATGTGGACTAACCACCACCCTGGATAATCAGACCTTGTGCTTGTTTTCAAATGTTCATCAATATCTATAGGTTTTAGTGTAACAGAAAACCTTACATTGTATCAAAGCTAAGGTCCCAGTTTCAATTTCCTCAAGCTACGTAGGAAGGGGGGTGTTGGAGTATCATTTATAACCACCACACCTCTGGGAATATAATATGGACTAACCACCACCCTGGATAATCAGACCTTGTGCTTGGTTTCAAATGTTCATCAACATCTCGAGGTTTTGGTGTAACGGTTAACCTTACATATCTCATATGAAGGGCCATCATTTTAGTATAATTGTTTGATACAATTACAGGAATCAACCTTGAATTTAATAAAGTGATCCATGTATATGTGCTAGTAAATTTATCTTGACCTTGTCTACCAACATCAAATAAACCCAAAGACGAGGATTTGTCGATATATAATTCACCCACCTGTCGCGGTTGTCTTATCTCAAGAGTCAAATTGCATCCATGAAATAAATCAGAGGCTTGATTCTAAACCTGGAAGGTAAGGAATTTGTATCCCTTCAAATATTTGGAGATTGTGTGCCTAACCAAATACCCAATATAGTGAGATATGGAATTGCCTTGAAAACTTTTCTCTTTTTTTTAACCAAGTCTAAGGCATTCCTCTATTGATATACCCCTCCAAACATTATCTATCCTGGTCAATTTTTCTACATCTTTCCACATATGTTTGATCATATGGATAGTGAATAACAAAAATGAGAAATTATTTCATCCCCCATGCATAACAAGTAGACGTTGAGTCCTTATCTTCCTCTTTTCTTTAAACATTTCCATGTTGGAACCTTGTACTTGAGCGTGGGCCATAGGAGGTTTCTTATATTTTTAGATGCCTTTATTTTCCATATTTTATTCAACCACCACACCTCTTCTTGACTAACATGATCCCTTAAATCATCATAACCTAACTTTACAATGTGCATACTTACATGCTTGTAACTTTATTTTTAGCACACATCAAGGAATCCTATGAATCTCTTATTCTTATATATACTCTTTTCAGTTCATTTAGATAGATATTCAAATTATCTATACATTATCTATCCAAGTCAATAGATTGTGCCAATTTTCAACCCCATTGTCAAACATTTGTAGCATTAGTATCCATACTACGATGTAAAGTATATATATATATTTTTAATGAATATGGTTTATTATATTAGGACATAGAAAAACTTTTTCACCACATCCCATAATTGGATTTGATCCAATCATGGCATTCTTCCCATTTCCATTCTTCCATGTAAGAGAGTTTCTTATGACAAGAAAGGATAGTACCATGGCATTTTAGTGATTTGAAACATTCTTGATGTTTTTCTTATGTTTCCTTATCCAGTAGAGTAAAGAAGTAGGGGATACATACTATTGAAAAATAATAGCTTTCCAAATAATTTCCTTTGTAATGAGATTCCAAAGAATTTTTGTAACCAAAGTCTTCCCAAATACATGTATCTACTTCAAAACCCATCTTCCCTTTCTTTCTGGAAGACCTATGGGCTTCCATTTAGCCAAATGCATTCCAACTTAACCTTTACCATTCTATAAGAACTTGCAATAGAGATTTATAGTTTTTTCAAGCACTCCCTTCAAAATCCAAGCTAGAGAATGTCATTACATTGATATGGATTCCAACACAACCATGACTAGGGATGATATGCAAAACCAATGCTTACTCCTAGTGACAGAACCAAGACTCAATCAATACAAAAATATGAACCTTAGATAATAACACATCTTTGTCTGATCATCTTCGGATGGCGAAGATCATCACAGTCGACACACTAGAAGATCAACAAGATTTTGATCCCAGCTGGTCGCACTAAGCACAGAGGGAGAGCATACACCACTGACTTCT
>NWUY0300010020.1:101171-118456 GCA_004151065.3 Larix sibirica | reverse complement strand
GATGTCAAGGGTAGGATCGAAGTTTGGAGTCCATTTATTCATATAGAGTCCCTGAGGCCCCATAAAGTACGGGCCATTTCTGAAGATGAGCTCGCGATCCTGTTTGCTTTCAAACACGAATGCAAAATATCCTTTACATAGAAAGAAAGATTTCACGTCTTCCGTGATTAGGGGTCCGTCCCTTAACATATATTTAACAAACCTAAAAAGAGAGGGGTTCGGTCCCCAGGAGGGTCCTTCACTGTATAATTTCACGAGTCCATAGAAGGAAAACTCAACACTTTCTTCCATGTTTAACGAGCTTGAAGAAAAAATAGAAAGATGTTGGATAAGCTACTGATCCATGGATTTTATATCGATCCCAGATCTGTTTGTGCTCGCCGATGTTTTCAATTTTAAAGAGTCTAAAAAACTTAACAATAACTCTATATGATACTTTTTCGTAAGTTTAGTCTTTACTGTCCGAAAAAGTGTAAAATGATACGGTGAAAGAACTCTTCTAGCCACATATGACTAGAGTAATGCTAGAGTATTCCTTTTTAGTATATAGTTTAGACGGTCCGAAAAAGGGTTAAACTTATACTGTATAAATGAACTTTAAAGTACTTTAACGAGTATGAGAGAGACAAGCTGACTCAACAATCTTGTCATGATTTGAGGAGACAGAAAAGATCTTAAAGACACTCCATAAACAATGGGAGACTTTAAAGGGGAGGTAAGAAGATGAGAGAAGGTATGGAGTTTCTCTTCATAGACATGACAGAGTAATTAGGTTCTCGCATCTAACAGTACACAACATAGGCATCAAAATGGAAGAAAGGCACTAACTAGGGTGTCCCATGTGAGGTAAGTTCTATCCATGGAAGAACAACGAAAACGAGATGTAATAAGGAGGCTTAATGTTGCTGTCCATGGAGAAAATATCCTATAGTATAACATATGGTAAGGTTGCAATGTGTGATGCAGAATGGGTGTGACTAACCTAAAATAGGAGATATAAACCTTTTATTCCAAGACATATATAGACAAAAAGTCTTATTACCCTGTCCTCCTGCTAGATAAAGTCAAACATTAGCCAAAAATAGACTATTAGTACCAAATATAGCAAAATGACCTGTCAAACTACACAAAAGTGGATAAAAAGGTAGAAATATTTTTCTTTAAATAGTAAATTAATGAAAATAAATACTTTATTTGCATTTTACCACTTTGGAGAGACAAAAATCCCTAGAATTTTGAGTATCAGTTGCGGTCAAACCGGTGAACGAATTTCAAATCCGTCAGTTGTAGGTAACTCCTCTCGTCTTCCTCAGCATTTTGCACCTATTTATTTCAAGTTTTGGTTTTAATTTTGAGTTTTTGGCTTCATTCTTTATCTTGTGCTGCGCACATGCGGGTGGAAAATATTGGGTTGCTCATAAGCTCAAAACATAGGACTCTAATTTGTCTCAACCGTGTGTGAGGTGTAACTATATAGATTTCCACCTGCGTGTGGCGCATTGAAAGTTTCAATTTGAAGCATTCAGGTATTACTAATCAAAATTTTGCAGAGATGGCGTTTGTATGGCGTGAAAGGGAGCATGAGGCACTTGAACGGGATGCTATGGGAGATCCATTAACCTTATCTGCTTTACGTTAGTGTGGTTTGCTCAATTTTTTTTGAAATGCCAATATGTGATCATAAAGGCCACTCCTTGAAACTTTGGTCAACTACTGGGATCCTAATCAAGGAGTATTCAACCTTCAGGGAGAGATCCTTGATATTATGATGGATCAATATTTACTTTTTATTGTTTTATCACACTGAGGAGAAGCAAAGAATATGAAAGGTACCTTCCGAGGGGTTGGTTCCTTATCCATGCAAGATTATGTTAATGTGTACTGTACTCCTGGGACATAAAAGTTTGGAAGTCAAATTTCCATTGCCAACATAGCAAGTTTTCCTTTAAAATTCATACTTAGTACTGTCACTATAGTGGCTGGTAGTGCCACATTGCACTTGGCTACACGTAACCAAATGCAAATTGGAGTGGAGTGCCTTCGAGGTGTTATCTTTGATTGGGCTAGTGGATTGTTGGTGAACTTAAAACACCAATTGACTGAATGTAGGGTACCTAGGGAATTTTTTTTTGGGTATGGTATCGTCTTGGTGTCGTTTTTGTTCGAGTGGATCCCATGTATAAGTCCCAGGATTACACTCCTGCCTTTAGATCGTCTTGAACCACAATTAGTTCGGTGGAGTGATATTTTCATGATACATGGAAGTGGAGCAACCACCACTGCATTTGATAATGACTTCCACTCTTGGTGGAGTCGTCAGATCCCAACTATAGAGGAGTTACCCTACGTGGGATTGGACTTCCGTAGAAACCCTAACTTGATTTTACCTCCTGGCAGTGCATGGAGAACCATTGGTAAGTTTTAATTTTGTTTTATTTCTATTTTTTTGTATTTTGAAATATTATGAGATTTTTATGATGTGAGTACAGACATATTAACATGATGCAAGTATCACACCGGTATGACCTGCAGGTCATCCCAGAGTACTTGTACGCGAGCCACTACCTGCAGTAGGATCCCAAGCTATACTTTTTACTGTGGAGAGCCATGTTATAGGTTTGACAGTAGGATTTCGACCTCTTTGCATAGAGAAGATACCGATGGAGATGTATCCCCAGGTAGTTGGTGTGCCCCCAGTATGGATTAGGCTACTACACAAAGTAGCCAGTTGTGTAGTTTGCTTTAGGGAGGCAGAGGCTGCTTGGGAAGAAGAGGGTTTTGACTGATGACTATCTCCTTAGAGACACATATTTTTTGTACTTAGTGATTAGCTACATCATGTAGGGATGGATGCCCATTTTGTATTATGAGTCACAAGGGAGCAGTATTGAATTCATATTTTTGGCTTAGACTTGATTTTTGTACTCTTTATCTACTTACACACACACACACATTGGATGATGGATTTATCAGTATTATATACAATTTGTACAATGTTTGTTATTTTTAAGCTTATATGGATGTTTTATGAATTATGTTACAAATTTCCGTCAATGATATAATTAGCTAGCAGATCAGTTAGATGGTTATGCGTTCTTGGAATGTGTATGTAAGTAATAAAATTAAATTATGTTTCCAATAATCAAATTCTTAAAAATTTACGTAACAACACATTGCAGCGCACATGGTACACTCCATTTAACTGGGATATGATCAATTGTGAGTCTAGGTATACAGTTAGATGCGTAATACCTTGAATAATGGCTTCTGACATCAGCTCGATCACGACACTATATTCGAAAATGTTATTAGTAGCCAGGCCGAGAGACACTCCATCGGAATTCACTACTTGGAATTCTGGGTCATAAACGACCCAAGCTAGGGAAGCAATATTCCGGGTGTGGCGACATGCTCTATCCATGCAGCCCAATTTTTTTTCCTGTTTGAAGACATTTACCAAATGCACAAAAGTCTAAATCAACCAACAACTGATATAATCCAAACATAAAAGCATAATCTATAGTACACTAATTACAAAGGACTCACCCAGACACTGGGTATAAGAAAAGTACTTCTTAAGATAGAGTCCATTCCTGAACCCTAGAATGTTTCCATTATAATCTTCAAGCTCGTAGCCCCCCTTCTCGAGAAATTTCCAAACGATATATAGACCATTCCACATCAATGTGAAATTTCCGGACCCTAACTCATCATGTTTTTTATCATAAACCAACACCAGATCTCCTTCTGAGAAGATCCTTGGATAGACTGACTTATCATAGTGTTCCTTAACACATTTATTTTCTACTTCAATGGCAGTGAGAGTGTCCCTCCTATGTTCGTTTAATTGTTCTAAGTATAAAGAGCGTTTTTCTAGTTCAGTAGTGTCTGGTAAGGGATCTTCAACTAAATTGAGTGATGGAATATCGCACCCGATAGGTAAGATAGCCTCTATTCCATGGACCAACTGGAAAGGAGTAAATACTGTCGTAGTTTTAATGGAGGTTTGGTATGCCCAGAGAGCAAAATAGAGCATGATATGCCAATTGGACCGATGTTTATTCACTTTCCTCTGCAACATAGTTTTCAAAGACTTGTTAACAACTTCTACTTGCCAGTTAGATTGAGGATAGTATGGTGATGAGAAATCATAACAAAAGCCAAGTTTATCTGACAACTCTGTCATCATTTTGTTTTTGAAATGAAGAGCGTTTATCTGTCACAATCTCCCTAGGTATCTTGAAACAAGTAATTATTTGGTTAAAAACGAAGTGCGCAGCAGTTTCACTATCACATCGAAATGTTGGCATAACCTCAACCCACTTATTGAAGTAGTCTACGGCCACAATAATGTACTTATGGCCATTGGAAGATTGCATGTAGTAAAGTCAATCCCCCACTTGGTGAAATAACCATTGGTAATAACTAGGTAAAGAGGAGCAGGGTGAGCATGCATCTTTTTGGTAAATTCCTAACAAGGGTGACATTTCTTGACAACCTCATGACAATATTTAAATATCGATGACCAAAAATATCCTGCAAGATGAATCGTCTGTGATATTACCATCCTAGATAAGTGACCACCACACGCTCCACTATGGAAATCATTCAAAAAATTTTCAGCCTCCTCATGGACTAAACAATGTCTCATAATGGTATCATTACTATGATGGTACAATGTATCACCAACAATGACGTATTGTCTTGCATGATGACATATTTTGCGCCTTTGTTCACGAGTGGACTGAGGTGGGACCCTCTAGGTTTGTAAGTAGATCAAGATATCACCATACCAGGGGTCATTAGAGATAATGAGGAATATGTGTTCATTTGATAACGATGTATCTTCAACAAATCCCTCATTCTCTTGAGGTAACTGATACATCATATTTTAGATGGCCTTACTTGGGCGGGTTAGCACTTAGATATTTAGTTAAAACCCTTGCCCACTTCATTAATTTATGTTGGTTGGACAGGTTGGATCATTCTGCAAAGGTTAAATAGCTTTTGGATTTCGCAGAAGCAAATCCTAAATCAAACTCCTATAAAACAACAATCCATCTATTATATTTACCTTTGATTATTTACCACGACAGGATATGTTGAAAGGATTGATGTTAGCTATAATAGTTGTTCGCCTAAGCAAAATATAGTGTCTAAGTCATTGGACTGCACGAACAACAACCAATGCATACTTCTCAACATGCGAATACGTTAAATCAGGCCTGACCAAATTCTTAATCAAGTAATAAATGACATGTTACCAATAGGATTCATCTTCCTGCACCAGGACCATACTTACCGTAGATTCGGATGCCACTATATAAAGAAGGAAGTCCTTATTGAAGTCTAGAGGACTGAATATTGGGGTAGACACCAAGGAATTTTTTAATGCATCAAATGATCATTGAGCATTATCATCCCAAATAAATGGGACACCTTAGCGACAAACCTACGCAATAAATTAGCTCTTCCTTGTAGGCTTTGCATTTGATTCAGATTTTGCGGGGGAGGAAACTGTAGTATTTCCTCTACCTTGAAAATATCTATCATAATGTCCACCTTAGATATGATAAAACCTAGTAATTGATCTGATTCAACACAACATATACATTTATGAGGATTCAATCGAATCATATAATAACGACACCTGTCGAAGATTGCCTGTAAGTGCTTAGAGTGATACACTCTTTTCCTTGATTTAGCGGTCAAGTCATGGAGGTAGGATTCTACGATCTTATTTATGTTGTGGAAATCACAGGACATGGCTCTTTCAAAGGTGGATCCAACATTCTTCAAGCTGAATGGCATTTTCCTATATGCTAATGTTCCCCAAAGGCATATAAAATTTGTCTTGTGCTGGTCTTTGGGGCGTATTTGAATTTGATTATACCCTGAGAAACCATCCATAAACGAGAAAATCTCATTTCCAGCACATTCATCGATAATTCAATCAATTAATGGGGTGGGGAAGTTATCCTTAGGGAGATCCAAGTGTAAATCCTGGAAATCAGTACACACGTTAATATTTCCTTGTTTTTTGTTAGCAGTTACCAAATTAGATACCCATTCGGTTAAGCGAACATGGTAAATGAAGTTTGCACAGAGCAACTTTTCAACCTTTTCTTTAATGACAACGACCTTCCTCGGATTAACTGGTCTCATCTTTTTTTGAACAATCTTAGCATTGGGATAAGTTTTGATTTCATGTTCGACAATAGACGGGTCAATTCCTGGAATTTCTTTGTAGGACTAGGAAAATACATCTCTATATTCTTTAAACAATGTTGTGTATGTTTCAATTTCTTCTGGTGAATAATCAGCATCGATTAAAACAGTTTCTACAACTCCCAGGGTCCTAGAAATGTCAATAGAGATGGTCTTAGAGATATTTTCCATGTTAGCTTCAGCGTAAACTTGCAAAGGTTCTAGAGGGATCCTATACCACTCCATCGGACCTAGTTTGATAGTTCTGTCGGTGTCAATTCTATGATTACTTTAATCTAGTAGGTAATATGCACGTTCGTGCATATCCTTCGACGACCTATCCCCTAAAGACATTGCCTGTAGAATTGCTTTGTCTGATGGCGATATAGTGTCTAAGGGGTAATGGAATGGAAAAGAAATGACGACCCACAAGGGCATTAAATACTAGTCATTTTTATCTAACTTAGAATGAAGACCAGTATGGTTTGCTTCATTCGAAACAATAGCTTGATAAGCTATATCGACAGCAGACAAAGCCGAGTTTACCCGACTACACCCAACTTCAGCGACTGGTAGCTTCCAAGGGTACTCATTAAAATAAGAAGTTTTAAAGTGTGATACCTTAACTCTAGAAGAAATGGCAATAGTAGATATTGCATGTATCGGTGATGCACTTGCGTATAAATCAGGTGGGGGAGATTGAAATTTCCCATCAGTGTAGGATACATTCCCACTCCGACATTTTCGCAATCCTTCACGGAATGGGAAACTAGGGGGATATTAGAACCATTCTAATGATTGGGACCATTGGTACAAAATGACAGTTTATCAATAGTGAGGATCCTCCCATTATGAGGAAACTTGATAACCCAAAATATTGAAGACACAACGACCATCATATCTTGGGTCCAACTCCTACCTAGCAACATATTATAATCTAGTGGAGAGTCAACCACTTCCACTTCTATGGAAACTATTCCCCCCCCCATCTCTACTAGAAGAGTTGGGATGATCCCGTGAGGTTGGAATAAATATCCATCGAAATCATTTAGCATCATGACCGGAGCAACCACATCAGGTGACCCAATGGCCTTCCAACATGACATAGAAATCACACACATTGAGGCACCTTCATAAAAAAATTGTGCGGTGTATGGTATATTTTATAGAATTCACTTGGATTTGAAAATCTGCTTGATGAGGTAAGCGAGGTTTCCAATTCTCACAATCAAAGGTCATAATCTGACTATTGAAGGCATCAAAAGCACCTAAAGCTAAAAAAATGTTTTTGCATTGAGTTGGACAACTTCGCAGAACCTCTAACGTGGACATTACATGAGGGGTTTGTGCCAAATCCTCTACTATGCTACAGTGTTGAGAAACACATGCATTGGGATTATACACAACCTTCTTCATAACACCTTTCGGTATCCTAGGCATAGTATCATTTGGTGGCTTTTCTATGTTCAATGGAGGGGCCACATTACCTTCAGTGGTTTCTTTTCCTTTAGATCCAGACATTGACGTATCATAAGTTTTGTTTCTAGTATGGAGGTGGATGTCGTGTTCACACATGAAGACTTGGATTTGACCAAAATTACACCCTTGAGAGGAGGTACCTTGATTGCCTCCTTGCGAGGATTCGAGGTTAGCTTGAGCCGTAGCAATCATTTGTTGTTGTGGATGAGGAAATGGATTAGTGAGCACAATAGGTTGGTTGGAACTTTCCTGTTGAGCCAACAATATTTCAGCCATTTCCATCTTGGGACATTTGTAGGTTAAATGGTCTTCCTTGCACAAAACGCAGGGAAAATTTACTTTACCTTTATCCTTCTTATCCCTACCAACATTTTTGTTTTGATTGTTATTATTATTATTGTTCGCATTATTATTATATTTATTCCCCATTTTTTAATTCTTATTATTTTTCCCTCCGGGTTGCTGGTTTCCCTTAGGACCAGTTGTTTGAATTGTCAAAACATCTGTTGGAGGGTTGGGGTTAGAGCTCTATGTGTTATTCAAAGAAAATGCCGGTGAATTTTTCGCTACTAAGTGCGTAACCTGGATAGCTACTGTGGTTGTTGCTGAACCAATAACACCATCAACATGTGGTCCAGGTAATAGCTTTGTTGGATCGGTGTCTGCTCAAGGAGCATTAGGCAATATTTCATATAGGATTTTGGAGTGAGAATAAACTAATCCCAGTTGCTGAGATTTTATGATAGGCTGCTCCTCGTTTTGAACCCCTAGGAGGACTACATATTTCACAATACATGCTTGTAAAGAATTAATGAACCAGTTTGTTAGGAATTCCTCGGGAATTTGGGATTTATTCAAACTCCTTCTTTTCCTCCATTCATGCATGTGGTTGGAGATATGTGTAGAATTATCTTGGTAGAATGAGGTTAATAATTCAGTACTTGTTTCGTAGGAAACAAGCAATTGAAAGTGGTTCAAAAAGGTCATTGCAACAACATCAAAAGTCCGGAAAGAAGCACGTGGTAACTCGATGTACCATTTTCCTGCCATCTGTGTCAAAGTCCTTTGGAAGAGTCTAATTCTAATGGAGTCATCCATTAGAGAGTTTGATGAACACCATAGAAGAAATGTCATCACATGGTTTGTGGGATCTTCCTTATGTTTTCCTTCAAACTTTGGAATGTCCGAAGGCACCATTTTAGGGAGGGGTGGCCAACCTGGGTTATGAAGGATTGAATCATTTGTCAACTTGGTCAGATCAAGTGAGTTAAGAGTATCCAAAAAAAGAAATTTCGTTTGTGCCAAGGTATTCTAAGATCCAGGAGTGTTTTGTGTCCATTGATTTGTGTTCGTAGCATTGAAAATTTGATTGTACTGACCAAAGTTTTGATTGAACTGAGGTTGAGAAACAAGTTGATTAGATCCTCCTGATATTTCGCCCAATTTTGTGATATGTTGATTTCCTATCAATTAAGTAAGTGTTGGGTTTACTATGCTTGGTCCACTTGTCCCACAAATAATAGGGTTCCCAAATGGCTGACTTTGTCGCCAAGGAATTCCTATGCTAGTGCCCCCCTTTCCAACAATATTATAATAAGAAAAATTTGAATAAAATGGGTTACTAACACTTGTCCCATCCATTGCCTAGGAGGGTGGATTTATCTAGGGCATAGTGAAACTTCTAGTAGGCCCTGAGACATGAGTAGGGTTAGGACCGGAAAAAAGTCCCGTTGAAGGCACCAAAGGGCCACTGCCCACTGCAGTAGTGTAGGTTGAAAAAGGACGCAACATGTTTGGTCTGGAATGAAACCCTGAAAATTTCATTCCAAAGGAGAAGGGGTTTGTTCCACGAAAACCATAATAAGTTCCTCTAGTTAGAATCATTGAAGAAGGTGGAGTCCATCCGTAGCTAAGATTTGATTATGCATTTGCATCACCTCCTTGTGTTGGTGTAGCACTAACTGAAGGGGATGTTTCCCCAATGTAGGGTATTTCACTAGTACTAGCCATGGGTAACCAATTCAATGAGGGATTGCTAGGTCTAGGGATCTCAAACTCAATTCCTTGAGTGAATTTCAGATTTTGGGAAGTATTTAAGAATCCTGAAGGATTGGTAAGATCTTCTATGGAAGGAAGTTCTAATTTTTCTTATGGATGAGAAGAAAATACTGACGGAAAGTTAGTAATTTTCCCTTCAACATCACTAAAATGGCCTCCCTATGAAGAGGATTCTGATTCAGCAAAACTAAAGTTGTTTTCTTGATTGGGTTGTTGAATGTTCGATTCCTAATTCTCTTCCTCTACCCCCTGAGGGGGTGGATTAGTGTAATCCAGTCTCTGCCTAGGCACAATAATTTCTCTCTATTAAGGATAATGTCCTTGTAATCTACGAGATCTGTGTAAATATTGATCAACCACGGTGGCTCGCAGAAGACTCAAAGGAGATGTCTAAAAAAAGAAAAACAACAAACAACATGCACTAAAAATTTCCTATGGGATTGCAACAAGTAAACAACCCACACAATGAAAATCAATGGGTTGCCTGTACCATTCACTATGGAGCTAAAGGTACGGTCTACCAAATATTAGCCTGGGATGATCAGGCCCAAGTCTAATGAGTTAAGATCAGAAAGAAGTTACCTAAGCTGGGCGTGTTTCCCTTCTTGGTACAAGTGTTTTCTCAGATAAATTTGAAAAACACCCTCCAAGGGTACTAATTCTCTAGTCACTAGGTTTTCCCAAGGTGGTCGCAGAAAATCCTCTTCTAGCACCTATGTATGGCCCTAAAGGCAGGAGACTAAGGCTACCAAGTCGTAGACAACGTCCGTGGGAACAATCACACATAGGGATTGTACATATGGGCAGGGTAGCTAAGCCCAAAACTCAANTTATTTGTTAGCATATTATTTTTCCCTGAAAATGATGCCAAAATACTCGAATTAGTATATAGTGGACTAGTGTCCTTTTCAAATCCATCTACCTGATAAATGTTTAGCAGTTCATCATCTTCCTGTGTTGGCCTCAGTGTAGCATATGGTCAAGTACAAGCAATACTGCAGTCACCCAATTAGGAACCAAATTAGCACACCATGTGGCTCGATGCTTTCACTTGACCATATGAAGATGATGTCCCAAAAAATCATAAACATTGCATAATAGCCAGACTTCAAAATTGATATAGAAATGAAACTGCCTTAACCAATATTGCATTTACATAAAAATAGCTAAATACAATGCCTTGAGCTCTAGAGAAAATGACTTGCATATATAAGACTCATTAGATTGTATTCAATCTAGGAGTATAGGGACAACCAAAAACTGTGACCTAGGATTTAGTGTAGGTCAAGCCATCGTCATGCTTGACTGAAACTGCAAAAAAGAAAATGCCTTCATACCAAATTTGCACTGCATGTGGTTAGGATATACACCAGATATCCTATTCTTGAGGATTGTTGGGTACCTTCACCACCATTTCTTGTCGGGTTTCCTAGTTGAGCCAAGAAGGGTACCTTCCTGACCATGTTTGATTAGGATGGGTGGGTTGTCTGGCAATGGATTGAGGCCAATTTGCTGCTTGCATCCAAGGTGGAATTGAATAGCCATATTCTAGACTTGTGCTTGACACCCCCGTATTAACTGAGGAGTGTTGGATAAGTAAACATAGAATTGGCACTGCACTAGTAGGAATAAAGTGGGGGGGATACCGGCTGATGATAGTGGGGGATCTGAATGTTAATAAGATCTTGGTAGGAGCATGTGACTGTCTAGCAAATTGCTCCAATGAGTTGGCCATCATGTTCCTTTCCTCGGTTTCTCTTGCAGTGTTGGCAGCAGTTCATCATCCTGGCTTGCTCTTCAGTATTTTGGTTCATACTTTTGAGCCTTTCTTGCCTCCTTTTCCACCTTTCCAACTACTTTGATGCTCTCTTTCTTGTCTGATTTTTTTCTCTTTCAATCCTCTCCTTGCACTCGTTGTTCAGCTGCAATCATCCTTGTTCCTTCTTTTCCTTTGCAAGATCTTTCTTCCTTTGTTTTAATTCCTGCAATTCATGTTTCTTATTTTCAGATTCAACCAAAAGGCTAGGTAGTCTTCTGAAGTTAGCAGTTGTGAACTTCGGCCCAATCGGAGAATGTTAGTCGATCCTTGACTTCCTTTTGTTGTCACTCTCTCCACTGGAAACTTTAGGAAATTGGCCAAGTCTGGTGTGTTCCTCGGCAGTGGTTCATGATCAGCTAGGAATGTTGCTTCACTGCATTATCTTCTTCGACCACTTCTTGACTATCTAGGTATGGTTCTTCTATCGACCCACCTCCAACATAAAAATGGACAATCTCATCAGCATGGTTGGGCTCGAAGGCATGTTCATGCTTTCATCGTTGGTGGTCAGTGCCAATGTGTCTTCCCAAGTTCATCATGGTTCTTCCATCCATGATTCCTGTGATACTTGGGTTGGCAATGTCAATGGCTCATTGTTGTTACCTGGACTATGACACCCATCGACCACGTTGGAAGCATCATTGTCATTATTTGTATGCGCTACAAAATCCATATGTGTTTCGAATGGATTGCTTGGCTGCATGTTATCTTTCGCTAGTTCGTGATCATATTGTGTAGCACTGGCATGTTCATCATCATCAACACCAAGTCCCCGACATATTCCTTGAGACAGGGACAACATATTGTCAGCAACATCAACATCAGCCTGTCCATCCATATGCTCTTGGCCAACCTCATCTTCCTACCCATCCACATGCTCTCGGCCATCGTCATCTTCCTTTCCATCCACAACAAATTCCCAGATGCAACCTGTGTCATGTATAAGAGCATCGTAATTCAATGGTCAGATACCTGTTTTCATAAAGTCAGCCTTGATATTCGAGGCTGTGAATGCCCTTTTAAGAGCTCTACTTGCAAGCTCAACTAACTCATACCTCTTCACCTCTACCCAGGTATTTTTCACCATCCACGCTGCTCGTTCTGACATGAAAAAACACTTGAATGGACCAAACACATTGGTGTCAAGGGGTTGCAGCCTATGAGTAGTGTGCGCAGGAAGTCTTAACAAGTCAATGCCCAACTTGTTGGCCTCCTCAATTGTTTTCACAACAATGTGGCTGCCATGGCCATCTAAAATCAGCAGGTGTATGTTTCAAGTGGAGACACCACCTAGTATAGATGTTGCAAAGTGGCATAGACAATTCAAGAAAATTTCTTTAGTCATCCATGCATGGGGATGTGCAGCCATGCATTGGCCAAGGTCACAGTTTTGGATGTAATTTTTCAACCTAGTTTTACCCTTGAACAAATAAAATCCTGAGATTGAATAATAAATCACATTCACACAGGCCATAATGGTTATCCACTCCCTACTCTTGGGTATAATCTTTGGCATGTTCTGGATCCCTCTCTTAGCAATGAACCGCATGCCACAATTCCTTCTTGCTTGTAACCCTTTCTCGTCGCAGTTCCAAATATGGTATAGGTGTTTCTCATATGCACTAGCAAGAATGTCGTAGAATCTAGACACTACTGCAGGGTGCATATTTATTGCACTGTTTGTGTTAATTCCCTCTGCTATTCTCAAAACTAGATCTGGATTCCTTCTTTTAAAACCAACCCACCAAGATTTACCAGGAAACCCATCTCTAAATGGGTTAGGCCTCCCCTAACATATCTGAGCAACGATTGATTTCAGTTGTATCAACTCTAGCCCATGTCCCAATTCTGACATCTCCTTACACCACACAACCACCTTGTTGTCCTCCTCTTCAGTCATAACAGTAAGAGGCCCTTTCCACTTGGTATGGGTTAGGGCATTTATCCAATAATGGATATTTGAGGGTGAAATATTATGTTTTTTAGCAGTTGCTCTAATTGAATATCTATTGAATTCTACGTCATCAATTGCAACCCTCATGTCTTGCTCTATCCATCCTCTTATAGCACTGAATTTTTTTGTTGCATTAGCACCATGCATTGTGGAAGATGGTGGCACTATGGGTGATGGTGGAACTGAGGTTGATGGTGGCACTATGGGTGGTGGTGGAACTGAGGTTGATGGTGGAACCACACCATCNTGGAATAGGTGGGTGGACACCTATATCCATCTAGATCACCTAATTCTGGAACATACAATATCACCATTGCTATTCCTCTCCTTCTTGAAGCTAAACTCTAGAAACCCATTAACCTAAGACAATAAACCCCAATAAAAAGCCAGGAAAACAAGCACATAGCGAAAAGAGATTGAAGAAAATAAACATAAAAGCCTAGACTGGAGTAAGTTGAATATGCCTCTAAGAAGGAACATTAACCCACACCAAATTCATCTAAGGTATTTACCGATAAACAATCATGTCAAAATAAAATCATGAAAATTTACACAAATGACAAAAGCTCGAAGAAGTAGATGGATACACAGTTCACACCTCCCTCTTATAGCCCTTGTATAAAATAGATGGATACACAATTAACTATCGAAATTACCTCTTTGGACATCACATCCGGCGCAGGTCTTATCTTGTGAAGAATATATACACACAAATCATATCCTTAGAAACGGTCCCACTGACAACTTTTTACTGCAATACAAAACATAAGGCGATGTGGGTGTCCAAAAAATCAGTTGGGTTCCTCTCGTAATATGGGGAAAGAAACATCGGCATCATAAAAACTCCATCTCTGATCGGCATAAACCCTATCAACATATTAAAAATCGATCACTGATTGACATAAACCCTTGCGTCCTTCATGGCACAGTAAAATAGCCATATGCGGCATCCGGTCCAATCCAACAGAACTTTCAGAGAGACAAATGGGTGTCCAAATATGGAAAGATATCTCGTAAACTGGAATCCCAAGGCGTTATTCCAGACCGCTCCTTTCCAAGTTCCCACCATCAAAATTTTGTAAACAAACACTAGGGGAGGGGCGCCAGTAGTTGTGCACCCTCCCTTTGTCCACATAGATGGCCACGTAACGAGCCCCATTCAGGGCCACATGAGCATGAGTCGATGCTTCCACGTCTTAGGTAGGTGATGCGATTTATTGTGCTTTAATTCACCTCAGTCTTCGTGCCGTACTTTGGCTTCTATCGACCTTTCTCCAAACCCCTATGCATTCTTGTTTAGGGCCAAAGTGTGGGAATTCCACCACCATGGTAATGGTCCACCCAGGCTCGATTCGATGCGCAACATGTACTCCATAACCCGTCGTGTGGCTCCTTTGTGCACGCCGCATGGTGGTTTACCTGTTCTCCTACATTCCATTGTTGTCCGGTGTTGTTCGTAGTGGTTCGCATGTTCGTCATTGGTTTTGGTTCAAAGGAGCCCTATTACGTTGTGCCAAGGGTTCGAAGGTCGACTCTCTGGTGGCCATTTCTCACTCATTCGCCCTTCCATTTCAGGCCCATTTCGTGGATGTTCTCTGGTTTATCTGTTGTCTCGGCTCCGACCAATTTCGTGGGCATTCTTTGGTTATTTGCCGGGTATGTTTGCAATGCATCCCCATCAAGTTTTTTCGTGTCGGTTTTCACTGCAATTTCTTGGAGGTTTCGCCTGAATCAGTTTATCTATCTTGGTTGTCAAGGTCACGTTGCTTCAGGGATTTTGGAGCAGACAAAATACTGCAAATTCCGGTCGGTCATTCCATGGATTTAAGTTGGGTAGGGTTCTCACCCTGCCGGCTTCTAGTGTTTACCAACACTCCAAACCTCTTTATGGAATTTTTGAATGTCCCTGGTACTCCATGTCATGGTTTTGTTTTCCATCTACAATGGTTGAGGGTTTAACTGCATATTTATGGGTAATGTTGCTGCCAATGCTGCATGTTGTAATTGGGTTTTGTGATTGGTATTCTATGATGAAATTGTACACATGTTTAGGGTGTCGAAGGGTTTCATATATGAATTTGTTTGTGGGTACTGTAAATTGGATTTGCATTGCAAAAAAACACATGGTTTTTGTGCTTGTTGTCATATGTTGTCATTGTGTTTTCTAACAAATATATAATTTGGCACGAAAATCCATTTGGTGTTCAGGAATGTGCTCTGTATGGTGTTTTTTAGCTACCGGAATGATGATATTGTTGTTGTTTGCTAAGACTTGAAAACCACAGAATTTGAAGCCACACATTGTAATTTGTATTCTATGATGAGATTGTACACAAGGTTAGGGTGTGAAAGTGTTTTGTTTATGAATTTGTTTGTGGGTACTCTAAATCTGATTTGCATTCCAAATAAACAGATGGTGATTTGTGTTTGTTGCCATATGTTGTCATTGTGTTTGCATACAATTATATAATTTGGCATGGTATTGCATTAAGTGTTGAGGGATGTGCTCTCTATTTTGTTTTTTAGCTACCCAAATGTTGATATTGTTGTTGTAGAATGAAACTTGAACACCACAGACTTTGAATCCACACATTGTAATTTGTATTCTATGATGAGTTTGTACATAGGGTTAGGGTGTCAAAGGGTTTCATATATGAATTTGTTTGAGGGTACTCTAAATCGGAGGTGCATTGTAAATTAATAGATGGTTATTTGTGTTTATTGTCATATGTTGTCATTGTTTTTGCTGACAATTATATAATTTGGCATGGTATGGAATTTGGTGTTGAAGAATGTTCTCTGTATGGTGTTTTTTAGCGTCCCAGATGATGATATTGTTGTTTTTTGCTAATAATTGAACCCCAAAGACTTTGAATCGACACCTTTAGCCTAGTAGTATGTAAGCCACCTACTTGGTAACCCAAGCAAATTGCGCTTGTTAGCATAATATTTGATGATAGTGAAGTAGTGGCCTTTTTGTCCTAGTTAGCATGGTTGTTAGCATATTAGTTTTCCCTGAAAATGATGCCAAAATATTCGAATTAGTATATAGTGGACTAGTGCCCTTTTCAAACCCATCTACTTGATAAATGTTTAGCAGTTCATCATCTTCCTATGTTGGCCTTAGTGTAGCATATGGTCAAGTACAAGCAATACTGTAGTCACCCAATTAGGAACCAAATTAACACACCATGTGGCTCGATGCTTTCACTTGACCATATGAAGATGATGTCCCAAAAAATCATAACCATTGCTTAATAACCAGACTTCAAAATAGATATAGAAATCAAAACTGCCTTAACCAATATTGCATTTACATAAAAAAATAACTAAATACATTGCCTTGAGCTCTAGAGAAAATTGATTGCACATATAAGACTCATTAGATTGTATTCAATATAGGAGTATATGGACAACCAAAAACTGTGACCTAGGATTTAGTGTAGGTCAAGACATCGTCATGCTTGACTGAAACTGCAAAAAAAAATGCCTTCATACTAAAGTCTACACTACATGTTGTTAGGATATACACCATATATCCTATTCTTGAGGTTGTTGGGTACCTTCACCACCATTTCTGATCGGGTTTCCTAGTTGATCCAAGAAGGGTGTCCTTCCTTACCATGTTTGATTAGGATGGGCGGGGTTTCTAGTAATGGATTGAGGCCAATTCACTGCTTCCAGCCAAGGTGGAATTGAATATCCATATGTCTGACTTGTGCTTGACACCCCCATATTAATTGGAGGTGTTGGATAAGTAAACATAGA
>NWUY0300010019.1:76213-86948 GCA_004151065.3 Larix sibirica | reverse complement strand
AAATCTTGTAATGGTTGACTGAACAAGCTGTTTGCCCCCATTGTTTTTCTTCATAAGCTCTTTAAATAGCAATGTTTGGGGTTTAGGGTTCAATTTAGGGTTTTATATTACCTTTTTTTTAATTTATTTTTTATTGTTTCATTAGCAAAATCGGGTCCCATGCGGCCTCTACGGGCTGTACAGAACTACCCAGTTTTGGAAAATAAGGCCGGTTTTGTACTGAACTGGTTGGTTCAGGTATGGAACTGGCCGGTTCAGCAGTTTTGGTTTGAGGTGCTGATTTGGACCAGTTGGGGGTGTAAACCGGTCGAACCAGCTGGTTTTGGAAAAACCAATTCGGTTCTGATAACAATGGATTGAACATAGGCAAGAGAACGAGCAATATTCCACGTACCAAACTGTAAGACATAACGAGCTATTGCGTCAGAGTTGAACTATAAACAAACATACTTCACAACCAACTTCCAATAGGAGTTCAACGAGATTCCTTTGGCTTCCCAATTTAGCAAGGCCCACCAGTTGAACGCTTCTTCATCTGGCATGCAATGCAGAAAATACAGAATGACTCCTCGAGTCTCAAGGTGCATGCGCCCTTCACAGTACTCATTATTTGCTAGGAAAAAATTAAGGTCATACTGGTAGGGTGCCTCCATCTAAGTTGTAGATGGCCCCGTAACCTGAGGCTCTTCCATAGGCACAACCTCCACATGTGTATGCACCTGTGTAGGTATGCTTTCACCCATATCTATGTCCTTTATCTCGAACTTCTGCTCGATTGATGCGACAACCTCTGAAGGAATATCTGCTAAGTGCAAACCCTTATCCATTGGAATTTCACTATCTATAGTCTTCGAGTTTGGGATCAAGCTGATCTTTGGACCCCCATGCTCATTACCTCCTATCAGATAACTTTTCTGGCCCTTCTCAACACCAAAGAACCTATCATTCAATGATCGAACTATTGTCAGGATTCACCCTCCCCATTAGCATTTAAAGGAATGTATTCAGGAGGATGCTCCCCTGAAATGCTCTTGCAATGGTAAACATTATCAAATCCATGTGAACGTCCCCGACATGGAAAAATAATTGCTGAATCCTCTTCAAAACCAGCTGGGAAGCTTCCCATCTCATTCCCCTTGTCAAATCTTGTGTGATCGATGGAAACATCTGCAGTACGATCCAAATCCGTACTTTTATGGTCTGTGTCTATACCTGTACAGCTCACAGTCGTACATCCCTGCGATTTCTCTGCAGCCTGCTGCTGAAACCCTTCCTCACTTCCTACAAGCTGGCCATCCGTAGAACCTGGTCACAGCCCTTCGTTAACCCCTGCCTGCGGCCCAGTGGGGGTACAATTCCCCTCCCCAGCACCATTGCCTAGCCTGTGGCCTACTCCTTGCACCATCCTCCATCCACCCTACCCTCCATTCCCTGTCTGGGACCCTCTTCTCTCTACTCATGACCCTTCTTTCCCTGTCTGTGACCCTTCTCTCCTTGCCCACGGCCCTGCTCTCGCTGCCTGCGAACCTCCTCTCCCTGCCCATGGCCCTGCTCTTGCTGCCTGCGACCCTCCTCTCCCTTTTGGCTGCTGACCAAAGTTAAAAATAAATATGTTCTTTCCCATATATTGGCAGCACTACCTATGTTCAAAGATATAGTTGCTAAACTCTATGATGTGCAAGAATGAAAGTGGCTCCACAACCTATCAGGGTGATGCCTCAGTATTGCTAGAATTGGCAAAACAAGTTCATCTCATCTGCCTATACATATCAACTGTTCACTGTGGCCCTTCTCATTCCTGCAACTATCATTCCAGTAAAGCCTTTGCATGTCCAACTGTAATTGCTTTGACATTATTTTATGCAGGTTATGTTTCTCAGTCTGCCAATCAAGCCTAGAGCAATTTCCATAACTTGTGAATGAATTCATTCTATTGTTTTGATTGACGATTGTACTGAATGTGCCCCTGAAGAAAACCTGCTGCATGCCTTAAAAGGTTCAAAGAAATTAGACAATGTTTCTGCACCATCAATTGAGTGTGGCTTGCTGGCCAGTTTTGAAAAGTTGCTATCTTTAATTTCATGTACCTACCTGGACCCCAATTACGCTTGTTTAAGGGGCCAGGGTTCACTTGATGGGTGTCTTGTGTTTGTATTGTTCTGCTAACAGTTAGATATTGACTGATATCGGAGATTGTCAACCTTATTAAGATGACTCTTTTCTTGAACTGGCATTGTATGACTATGAACAATAATAGTATAGTGTGAAGTAGAAAGTCCGAGCAGGATTTTTCTCCAATTTTTGTGATGCTGTATTTATGTGTTTGACTCTCCATATTGCTTGTATTTACTGTCAGCGGTTCTTTTAATAATATGCAAACCTTGACCTTGTAAGATTCATCAGAATATTCTGTTTCAAGTACAATCCTGGGAAAAATTACGTTTCTAGCTGTTATGATATCCAAATCCTCTCTGCATTCGAATATGACATCTTTGAAATTGATTATTATCTTAAGGTGTACGTAGAACATCTTCTGGAACCACTTTTGAAAACCATTCTGTCATTGGCTGGCCCCAGGACAACTGTTCTGGTAAGTTTTCAAGTTGAAATTGCCAAATCAGCAGCTTTCAGTGTGTTTGATAACTTTTCTTTGTTGCTCATTGTTATATTTACCTTTTCACATTTTCTGTGCAGTTAGGATATGAGCTCCGCTCAACTGTTGTTCATGAAAAGATGAATGAACTTTGGAAGGAAAATTTTGATGTCAAACGGGTATCAAAAACAAAGGTATTTGCTTATGTCAAGCTTTCTTACTTCTGGAAAATTAACGACATTACTTTTTAATTAAATCTAAATGTACTGAGCTGGAATGCAGATGGATCACAAGTATCAGCATTCTAATATTGAACTTTTTTTGATGAGGCCCAAGAACCAAATGGTAACAAATTTATAATTTCTGAATTTATTTTGCATAGTAAAACTGAGATTTATATTACCATTAAGTGCTCATTATAACTATTGGGATTCACTTCTTATGTAGGGATTCTCAAATGAATCAATGATAGACTTGTGTTTCAATGCTTTGCCATTTTAATAAATAAAAAGATTCTTATAAGCTTTGCAGTAGTCTGAACTTTCACTACTAACCTGTTGTATCTGAAACACCGACTTTTATGTTAGATGCTGCTTCCACTTGATGTTGCTGGTAACTGCAGTTATCTTCAGTGTCCTATTTTTAAGGAAAGATGGTGTGAGCAAACCATGAGGCATTTCCTAGTTTCATAGTTGCTCCAACGTCCATTCCTGTAATTCTATAGAATTTTCTTGTTGTGACAGGATTCTATTTCAACTGTTGCAAACTGTAGGGAACATCTGGCACCTCAGTTATGCCCTAAAACTCAGACTGCTTCAGGAGATTTCTCAAGGAGCAACACACAAGAAGCAGAGGTGGCTTCTTCAGAACAGGTATTCTTAAACTTGGCTGACAGAAAATATTGCATACTATCCTATTGCAGTCACCAAAAATATCTTCCATTATCCTATTTTCTTGTCAATATTGTAGTATGTGATTTGAATGATTATTGCTAATGTGAGTAAATCAGGTGCAATGAGCTAAGTTTGTAGCCTTTGAACAGGTGCCAAGTTTATCTGCGAAGGATGCAGATTTTAGTGCCAGTGATACTACAGCATTGATAGAAGATTCTTCAGAAAGTTGTAGACATAGTTCCGATGAGCAGGTACCAGGTGGAATTGAAAGATCCGGTTTTAATTTCCCTGAAGATATTTTAGGCTCTGATTTGAAGAGTTATGATCCCTGGCAATTGAGAAGATATGGGTCGATGGCTGCACGCCTGCTTCAGAATGTTCAAATCCCTGATTAGTCAAGGCCAGAAGATGTTTATGTGGGATTTCTGTGTTTTCAGTTTCCCTTCCAAATATTTAAATCGGAATCCTGTTCATGACTCCCATTTTATGTTGAAACTTGCTGGTAGGGTGATTTGAATTACTTTACAAATTCCCTGGTTCAGGTCTTGCTTCCTATGAAGATAGCTCCCATTTTATTGTTAAAATTGCTTGTTGGTGCTGCTTGAATTCCTTGACACAAACCTGGCTCATTTCCTGGTCCCCATAGAAGATTAGGGTCCATGTAGGTGTGTAGTGTGTGACAAGTAAACACGAAAAAGGACATGCTTCCACAATTGGGGATGTACCATTGGGGAAATTTGGATGATTAGCTGACACAATAAAAGACAACTTGGCTGGTCAAACACTGGATTTGTTAACTCAAAGGAGACTTTTTCTTTTTGAAGGTTTCTTACCAGGCGATGTAAGCTTTATCTGATTTTCTTCAGGTTGTCAACTGGAAGACAGTTTTCATAAGTATGGAATGTTTGTAAGTCAACGATCTATGTTTATTTAGGTTCATTTACTGCATGCTCAATGTGCATCGATGTTTACCTTGCTTTTTTCAAGTCCCTATGATTATTGCAATCATGCAAGTCGATACTGTTAGCAAGTACAAATATCATCGTCTGGCATGTCATGGATGCATCAACTGAACAAAGAACCATTCCCTGCCTTTTCTTTATAGTTTAACATCATCAGGCTGTAAAATTATGTTGAAGTCTGCATATATTTAGAAAATTGAATATTAAAAGCTATCTTAAAGATTAACTTCAAGTAGAATGAAGTAGGTAGAATATACCCGTGTGTAAAATTATGAGCAACGGGAGCAATTTGAGTAAAATATACCTACATCATGTTTTGTAACATACCATGAATTGTATTCCTGATATTTGTTTTAGAATGCAATGAAGAATCTGTGTATGGATTGACAAATTGTAAATGTTGCAATCCTTCATTTCACGGAAGGATCAGATGAAGATCAACAAAAGCCTATTCCTCACCTCCTTTGCTAATTGATTTCAAGGTTCAATCGTTAATGCTACAATCAAATTATGCTTTTACATATGGCTATTCAGAAATTGGAATACTAAAGGTTAAACTGAAGTAGAATGAAGCAGACAGATTCTGCATGATGTTTTATTATTACCAATGATTCGGATCCATGATATTTTGTCTTTAGAAGGAATGATGAAACTACAAGCTGGGTCAGCGGATTAAAAGAGTTTAGCTAAAGAGTTGACTTTAGAAACCCACAAGCTACTGGACAGGCAATCATCTTGGCCTAGGGCATTGTAAACGTATAATAGATCATCCCTAGAACAAATTGGGATCATTGGGCTTACCGTTCTTTGTTTAACTGGTGCTCAATTAGCTCGATTACAGAAGCTAGTTTGTAGATTGTTTAGTCATCATTCATCTTAGGTCCTATATAAATCTTCTTTGGGTACATTATATTCCTCTCATGCTCATTAGATGCAATGGCAGCTCACTCTTCAAACTAGGCTTACATAGTTGATTTGCTCCTCCGTGGCCTGTAAGGCACTTATATGAGGTATCTAGATCAAATTTGGTCATAGTGCTGCCGAAGTGTAATCATATAGATTACAAGAAAATGATTGGCAGTGGCATCGAATAGTTTGGTTGGAAGCAGGTCAGTGACAAATGAAATTGCTAGAAGCCTAGCTGGGAAGTTTGCATGTCAAATTGTAACATCTTCTGGTTTCCTAGTTCAAAAAGCCCGTAGATCAAATATCAGCCATTAGTTAGGGCTTTGTAGTTGAATTTTATTTTTGGCCAGTAACAATTTTGATCTTATTTTATGGTTATCTTCTAAATATTTTCATACAATCTCAGAGGAAACATTACAGATAATATTCCAGTGTTAATTCAAATGCACGAGTGGTTGGATGTTTATTATATACTTGAATTTACAATTGTACTAGAGAAAATATTCCAGTGTTAGTTCAAATGTGAGTGGCTGGATGTTCATAATATATTTGAATTCTCCAATTGTTTATTATGCTGGAATCAAATAGGGAGTAAAGTTCCCACTTAATATTGCCAGTCTAAACATGCTATGAATTAGCTATTTTTTGGCTGCTCAAAATAACGGGAAGGCAAATCAATATTTTTGGCCTGAAATCTGGCAATTATAATTTTGTACTGAAGGAATTGCAGTTTTCAAATCTTAACATCCCACAATCAGGTTGCAATATAGATTATTTGAGGGTGTTGAATACATTCTGTATGAAAAACAATTTCATCAATTCAAAATTGCAAATTTGACAAAGATTGCCTGGTTGGATTTGGTGATGGCGAACTCGCAAATATCGAAAACATAGAATGTTTGGCTTTATTCTTAAATATCTGTAGTGCACGAGTCACTAGATTTGAATTTGAAATATCTGTAGGGTATCTATTATACATGAAAATATATTCACCGATTAATAGAGACTATACACATTTTTCATGGCCAAAACTAGATAAATAAGGGGAGATATATTTACTTCTTTGCATTAAGAGAAACAAGGTGCATTCTACAATGCAATATGAGATGTGTAATGTCCATGCTTAACACTAACATGATAGGTGGCATAAAGCGAGACAATTTAATATTTTCTTTTAAAGAAAAGACTGGCATGGATGAGATGTATAATATTAGTGCTTTCATAAATTTGCTCCTAGTGCTGCCGAAGTTTAATCATATAGATTACAAGAAAATGATTGGCAGTGGCATCGAATAGTTTGGTTGGAAGCAGGTCAGTGTCAAATGAAATTGCTAGAAGCCTAGCTGGGAAGTTTGCATGTCAAGTTGTAACATCTTCCGGTTTCCTAGTTCAAATAGCCTGTAGATCAAATATCAACATGTAGCCATTAGTTAGGGCATTGTAATTCAATTTTATTTTTAGCAAGTAACAATTTTGATCTTATTTTATGGTTATCTTCTAAATATTTTCATACAATCTCAGAGGAAATATTAGAGATAATATTCCAGTGTTAATTCAAATGCATTAGTGGTTGGCTGTTATCATAACTTGAATTTTACAATTGTACTAGAGACAATATTCCAGTGTTAGTTCAAATGTGAGTTGCTGGATGTTCATAATATACTTGAATTCTCCAATTGTTTATTATGCTGGAATCAAATAGGGAGTAAAGTTTCCACTTAATATTGCCAGTCTAAACATGCTACGAGTTAAGTCTTTTTCGGCTGTTCAAAATAACGGGAAGGCAAATCAATATTTTTGGCCTGAAATCTGGCAATTATCATTTTGTATTGAAGGAATTACAGTTTTCAAATCCTAACATCCCACAATTAGGTTGCAATATAGATTATTTGAGGGCGTTGAATACATTCTGTATAAAAAACAATTTCATCAATTCAAAATTGCAAATTTGACAAAGATTGCCTGGTTGGATTTGGTGATGGCAAACTCAAAAATTTTGGCAGCATAGAATGTTTAGCTTTATTATTAAATACCTACAGTGCATGATTCACTAGATTTAAATTTGAAATATCTATAGGGTATCTATTATACATGAAAATATATTCACCGATTAATAGAGACGATACACATTTTTTATGGCCAAAACTAGATAAATACGGGGACATATATTTACTTCCTTGCATTAAGAGAAATAATGTGCATTCTACAATGCAATATGAGATGTGTAATGTCCATGCTTAACACTAACATGACAGGTGGCATAAAGTGAGACAATTTAGTATTTTCTTTTAAAGAAAATGCTGGCATGGAAGAGGTGTATAATATTAGTGCTTATATATATAAGCACTAATATGGATCTACACTGGTATATATTAATTAATGTAGGTATTTTTTTCCATTGACAGTTATATATATAAAATTGCCAATGGAAAAAAATACCTTACATTAATTAATATATACCAGTGTAGATCCATATTATGTCATACCTTTTAAGCATTAAGAGATTTGCATCTCAATTATTTTTGATCTCTCTCCATGCTTGATATAGAGTTAATTTGATTAGTAATTCGATGTTGTAGCTTTTCCAAGAAATTCAATGTTGTAGCTTTTTAAATATGCAAAAATATTAGAACTTTTCAATTGCCAAGCTCAAGGATTCAAGAAAGATTTGTAAAACTTCATTGGATTCAAGGGAAACAACATTGCTTTAATAAATTATTCATTCTTTATGGGATATGTTGAGGATTAGCAACACATTGCTTAGCTAAAATATTGTGTAATATCTAAAGAGACAAAGTATAGGAAAATAACATTAATATGAGAAAATAAGAGTTTCACAACAAGTGTGTTAATTGATCTATTCGACAATGTATTGTACACATAAATACATCAAGTCTCGCATAAAGATAAACACAATGTTTTATCTCAATCATAACTAGTTGAGAGAATAGCTCAACCACCTTAAATTAGGAGCTAATCTAACTTTCATCCAACAACCTTCTAAGACTACTAAATAAGGATACACATGTAGAGACACACTTTAAAATAATCAAGATAATAACAAATTATGTGGCTAAATATTAACACATAAGTATGAGTTAACTATTCCAAGACTCCCTCTTAAATGAGTACATGTCTCGTCCAAGGAGATATTCATTATTATAAGGTCTACTTCAACAAATGTTTTTTAGATGCCGAAGATGCTCCTACACTGCAAGTCTTCATTTGGTTTGACCCGGTATTTGTATATCATACCTTGAGCAGAGTCACAACCAAACCTTTAGTCCATATAAATGAACAATTGTCCACTGGAGTACATGGGTACTCAACCATTGTAACCAATGGTCTGTTAGAAAGTCCTTCATAGGCACGGTTCAGTCAACTTATTGATGAACCCCCTTGAATGTGCAAACAATTCCACCAACAACTTCCAAGAGCTAACTAATGCAATTGATGCCCTTTGCTCTCTATTGATATCTATTCCTTGAATCTTACTTGACTTAGACACACAAAGTCCAACATCAGCGAGGTTCTACAATTAGTGAATGACTCACCCAACACATAAGTGTTAACTCATATTTTTAAACAACCTCTCCATTAGGGAAATTCAATAATGAACATTGAACCTCCAATTGTGAGTCTCAACCATTGTTGAATATTGTAACATGAGTCTAATGCAACATAACCAAACCAGGGATATGCATGCTTATACGGGGCTTACAATCATATGTCTAATTACATTTTTCTTTTGATGCAAAATTTAAACTTTGTCCAAATTACCATAGGATCATAGTACTTTCCTTTTCTAATTTATTCTTCCTTTGTTAATTTGGAATCATGCACACAATTAATGTCTTCATCTTTGTTGACAATGGTCTATAACCTGCAAAACAAATTTGTCTAGTATTGGAATGCCTAATTCTAACATGAGTGAACCTTGCAACATTAAGTTGGATGGCTCAATGTTTTAACTGGTATTTTACAATTGATCTGTCCCTTTCTATAGTGTTGGTGTATTTTTGGTGCTTACTTTGTTCTAGGATTTTGTCAAATACTTTTCCCACATGCTTTGATACTATTGTGATGGCCCTCAACCTATTTTGAGCTAATTTTTGGATAGTGTGGTTTAGGACTTAAGCTAAACACTTAGTGAACAAGTGCAATAAACTGTTGTAGGTTGTTTCCAAGACAAATATGAGTTTTGATGGAGTTTATGTGGTGAAGCTTGGTTGTAGACTTCTGACAAACACTTCTTATGCAGTTAGCTGTAGGATACTGCCCATATAATTCTGCCCTATGTATGTAAGTTGATCTGATATTTTTTTGTCACACATGTGATGCACTAACAATATACTGCTATAAGCTCTTTGTAATTCTTGGGATTCAATTCAATGGGTATACGGTTCCATGCTTTCATCAAACAATTTTGTGAGACTCATTATTTTGACTACTAATTCACTTAATAAAACTCAAATCTCATTCAAAGCCACATTAACATACAATAGGCACACAACTTAATCTTTGAGACTCATTAAAGACTTAGAATTGGTTACAATGCTCAAGGAAGGATATAACATTAATTCCAAGACTTTACAGTAATAAAATGAGATGGATAAATTAGATTTACTATAGACTTTGTAGACTTGGGAAGTGTTAATGATTGTGATGCACTTTGTATGTATAGATCTTTGACCCTTTTTCATGCCCAGATAACTGTAGGTGTCCATAGTCTACTTGAAATGGTAGTGGAAACGCCCAGCTACGAAGAACAGTCTCCAAATTAGTTCAAGACAGTTGATATGAGCTTTTTTGTGATTCTAATCAGTGCCTTAACGCCTCAACATAAAATGAACCCTCTCCCAAGAGGGATGGGACCTCTCTGTCATCAATAGTTGAAAAGGGAATGCTAGCTATTAGGTGGTGAGAAGCGAGTGCACCCAGGACTTGGTGACTCCTTTTTCTCCATAAGAAGCTATAACAACGAATTACAATATTGAGAAATGTGCCCTCCACAATAGATGATGAACTCAACCTTCAATAAACACGAAATTGTAACAAAATGCTTCCACAACTATGCCAATGAGATTTGGTAGAAAAATCTGAGTGACCTTGCCCTCCAAGATTGACTAAGGTGGATGGTTTCACCACTGAAATCAATATTTTTCTTTTAGTATTTTCGTCCCAATAAATACAAGCCACAAGAGCTCGTAAGTTTTCGAAAAGTGAAAATAACATGAATAATGAGGGAGTGAGTTCAACCTCGTTTTATAACTTCATGTGACTTTTCCGCTCTCATTAATTAATTAAAAAGTGACTTTATAAATCTTTCTTCAAAATTTCCTCCAAAATCACTTTATTAATTTATTAAACCCTTTTACTCC
>NWUY0300010017.1:40120-53685 GCA_004151065.3 Larix sibirica | reverse complement strand
CCCTCAAAAGGTGTAGATAACACCCCCATCCCGGTCCTGAAAAAAAACGACCCCTCCTTGGGCAGATATCTGAAAGTGAGTTGGTACTGGTACAGCGTAACACGCTGTTTGCCGATTTTTTTACCCGATGTTATTGGGAAGCTGTATTCTGGACCCCTGCCGATTTTTTGCCGTTGTCGATGTTTTCAACAATGTTCCTAAGCAAGGATGAAACGTGCCTAACGAGCTGAAGTGAGGAATACGTTCATCTTGAGGTTATTGAGCTCTTTGATAATGTAATTTGAGCTCTTTGATGATGTATTTTCACAGCATGCGAAATATATATATATATATATTGAAACGGATCTGAATCAGTATGAAATTTAAGCTGATAATATCATGAGTTCCAATCATTGAAAAGAAACAGATACATAACAGAACTGTAACTACTGGCGAATGACATGAACATAGCTGACACAAACATCAAATTTTCCCATCAGGGGTAACCTCCTCAAGCTCAGTTGGATTCTTCTTGCCTCCACCTTCCTAAGCAGGGATGAAACGTGTCCATTGAGCTGAAGTGAGGAATGCGTTCATCTTGAGGTTATTGAACTCTTTGATAATGTATTTTGAGCTCTTTGATGATGGATTTTCACAGCATGCAAAAGTTTTATATATTGAAATGGATCTGAATCAGTATGAAATTAATGCTGATAATATCATGAGTTCCAAACATTGAAAGAAACAAATACATAACAGAACTGTAAGTACTGGCTAATGACATGAACATAGCTGACACACACATCAAATTTTCCCATCAGGGGGGGGCTCTTCAAGCTCAATTGGATTCTTCTTGCCTCCATCTCCTAAGCAGGGATGAAACGTGCCCATTGAACTGAAGTGAGGAATACGTTAATCTTGAGGTTATTGAGCTCTTTGATAATGTATTTTGAGCTCTTTGATGATGTAATTCATCTTCTTTTCCAGCCTCTGGTGGTTTTCTCCCAAATTCTCCGAGTTGAGGGTTTTCTTTTCCAGGCTAGCAGCTATATACTCTTTGTTGTATCAGAATAACTCCAAAAGGTGCTGGGCCTTTGTATCCCTACCCTGGGTTTTACCAGGTTCCTTCACAAAGTTGCCAGCATATTCCTGGTGAACCTCATCCATCACCGATTCGCTTTTTGCATTGACAATATGCTCCAGGTCCTTCAATTCTTTCACGGTGTTCTCAGAGTGCTTTTCTTTATGCTTTAGAAATAAAATTAGAGAGCTCCCTGTGGAATTTAGCATGGGAAGAGCTGTCTGGACTCCGGGGCTAGACTCTTACCTTTTGTTTATTCTATTCCCGGTTCATCTATTTTATTGTTGAATAGGGACATTACTGTTCTATCTAAGTATTGCTCATTTATGAGCAAGGATTCTTTGCCTAGATTTTGGAGAGATCATTGTACAGAATTTTATGGCAAGTTGGTTTAAATTTAATTGTGTTGCACTTGTGCATTTAAGCATTCTTCTTTTATCCAGAATATTAACTCTTCTATAAAGTAAGAAATGTTTCTGAGAGATGCTAGTTGAAGTTGCATTCAAATTCTAATTCCGGATTTCTGGAACAGGTGGAAAACACATTGGTGGTTGCAGTGGTAAGCTTAATTTCCCACTTTTGGATTTCGGCAAATCTGTTTGATAGTTCCCTTTGAATGCTGTTTTAAGAGTTCTGTGATCATATTTTGTCACAATTTTCTGTGTTTTAGTATAAGAGATACTCTAGGATGTTCATAATGTCTTTTCACTGTTTTTTAGTTTCTTCCATGCTCAGGTTTGTTCATTGCACTAAGGAGTTTGTGGGATGAATAATTGTTCTTTGGATGTTACACCCTACATTCAGTTTGATCAGTATTGGGTTTTTTTGTCTGTAAATACTATCTAAATCAAGGCTGATATCCTGATTGTGTTGTTGTCTTGGTATTTAGATACAATGGAATTGCACCAAAATGGAGAACTCATTCCATTGCTATCAGAAGCTGGAGTGAAAGTTGCATAATGCTTGGATACGATAAATATGAGATTTTGGATGCACTTCAAAATATATATATATATATATATATATATGAGCTTAGGTTGCCCTTTTATAAAGGAAGCTTGACCAACGCAACTGAGATAGTTAAAAGTGATGCGAACTGTTATATGTATGCTTTCTTTCTTTCTTTTATCTTACTTTTTAAAGAAAGAATCTGAAAGTCACTTCTTTTCTGATGCTTTTCTATGAATGATGATTCTTGTCATGCATTCTTATGTATTCCCGTCACCACCGGATTACAGAGTGATTCGAATAAGGACTTGAAAGTGCACTGCATACATGATATGTCTTTTGTCATATCACCCCATCTCCACTGTAAATCATGATTTCTCTGGACTTGGATTTTGCTAAATTCTGTTCAGATAGCATGATGTTGGATTTATACTCTTGAAATACTGGGCAGAGAATTTAATGTGTGTTTCTTGTCAATTAATACTACTATATATACAATAATTTTAGTGCCTGAGATTGCTTTTAAAATAGAAAATGCAACCCTGTAATCCATGATTTGGTCTCAGGCATTATAATTTCAAAGCTAATATCCTGGAAATCACCACCCCTGAGGCAAGAGATCTAAACAATAGTCGCCTGAATTATCTACATGGCCAGCGAATTTTCCATTTTACCATTAGAGCACAAGTTTGTACCTCATCCATTATGGAGAAGATTAGTTTCCTTTATTACAGTTAGGTATTCCATTTTTTTAGTCACAGCTATTTAGATCTTTCTTTTGTAATGTAGTTTGTTGAGAAACCCACTTGGATAAAAGAGATCTGTTCTAGTGACGATAGAAACGATGTAAGAAGTTCAAAGATTGTTTCATAAAAGGAGACATGTAAGAAGTTCAAAGATGATTTTATAGGACATATTAATGTCGGTTATATATTAACTCATGGTTGTATTTTGACTAATTTCTTTATTATTTATTAATTTGAATAAATCTTGAAAAATTATTTATATGTCTCAACTTCATGGTAATTACTCAAATTACCACAATTTTCATACTTTAGCACTGAATGCAAACTAGCTATATTTTTAGGCTGCAATTAGGGATTTGGAAATCAACAAGCAAAGAGAATTTACTAACAATTCTCTCCACAATTATTGGAGTGAATGCCTTCTAGGTGCATATTACATTGTATACAGGCTGTTACGTCATATAAAGCATGTGCCAAAAACTTGTGATAAGAGCACATATAAGATGGCATTTTTGCTTGTCATTTTCCAGATTGCAATTTTTTTTAAACTAATAGATATATTTTGACCTATTAGTTATAGAAGTAATTCTTTTCACAATTGTTTGAGTGAATGTTTTTATCATTAAATGCTTATACTACATATAAAATGGATGTCAAAAACCTGTATTAAGAGCGCATATAAAAATAACATTTTGGGAGTTGCATTTTTATTAAATACCGACATAGATCTATTTTGACCTTGTATCGTTCACTAATCATATAAAATGGATGTCAAAAACCTGTAATAAGAGCACATATAAAAATGACATTTTGCTTATCAAAAATCTGTAATAAGAGCACATATAAAAATGACATTTTGGTAGTTGCATTTTTAGATTGTCAGTTTTTTTATTTTTTAAAACACTGATAGATCTATTTTGACCTTGGATCTTTCACTCATCAAAAGGCAAAGAGATAGTAAAATATGGATAATAAAAAAGATACGAGATAGTAAAATATGGATAGTAAAAAAGATAATTTAGGTTGAGATGAATTTACTTTAATTTTAAGAAAGAAAATGTCTCTTTTCTCTAAACATAAGATGTTGGATGTCAAATTTGTTTCCATTTTATTACACCCATTATATTGGTGGACAAAATAGCTAAAAATCTCATTTACGCTTGGCTATAAAATCCCCCCACTTCTCGAAACGCAATAATTATTTTGCTTTTGTGCTGTGCATTTGTACAATCCCCCAGCTTCTCCAAGTGCAATAATTTTTGTGCTTTTGAGCTTGGGCATTTGTGAGCCCAGGGTGCAATTTTAGTGGAATACTTATGGTGTAGGAGTAGGAGTTGGTGATAGTGGATTTATTGTGAGATTTTAGTGGATTAATTACTATGTTGAAAGTGGTGTAGGCATGTTTGAGAGCATTGGTTGCACTTAATTAAATATGAGCAATGCTCGGTGGAGTTCTAACACGTTTTTTTTATAAATTGAATATTGTTGTTGATCACATATTTTTGGTAATTAATAATAACTTCAAAATTGAGACTTGTAATAATGTAGTGAAGGTTTTTAACCAACTCAACAATGGCATGGCATACAATGCACACACGTGCGTGCACATAGGACCAGGGAAAATTTTAAGGATCCATACTTATTTAAAAGTGTATAAACGTTGNAAATTTCACCCCTAAAATTTTCCTTGCATAGGACAATTGAATGTTATCACCCATAATGGCCAGGGAGGTTGCACTCGATGGTTGTAGGCTAAGTGTAGATACATTGTAAACACATAAAAGATCACTAGGTGTTATCACTCTAGAGGTTGAAGCTTGTCTTAAGAATTGAACTTGAGATCTATAGTAATGTATAGTAATGTAGTGAAGGCTCATGACCAACTCCACTAGGAAATCCCTTTAAAAGTGAGATGTTAAGTCTAGTAGGTATCACCACCCCGAAAATTAAAGAAGGATAAAGTTCTTGTTCTAGTTTAGTATTATAATTGTTTTAATGATGTGAATTTCTATTGTATTTATTTTTGGATGATAGTTTTTTTGGGCACTAGAGATGCATTGCCTTAAATATTATCATAATAGATTTTGAATTAGCGAGACTTGATTTTTTTAAATGTTTATTATAATATTATCATGAGTTTGATGCAACTTAGATAACTATAAGTAAGAAGTTATAGTATAAATAATTGGTGAGGATTGTACTTGTCCTTTTAAGTACATCATCAATGATAGCTTTATTGTTTCACACTCATCCTTTGAGGCACATCATCAATGATAGCTTTATTGTTTCACTTGTTAACCATGAGCACCTAAAAGAATGAAAGCTTTATTGTTTCACTCATTAACCATGAGCACCTAAAAGAATGAAGTAAATATTCAAATATAATCAAGGATAGCTTTATTATTTCACACTTGTTAACCATGAACACCTAAAAGAATGAAGTAAATGTTCAAATATAACATGTCCACATTTTTTTGTTATATCCTTTTAGACATTGTTGTTGAATAATGGAATGTTATTTTTTAGATGATGTTAAGATGCAAAGAAAAATTATTTAGTTTGTTTTGTAAGGTTTAAAGCTTTTTTTTTCATTGGAACATGTCATGGGGAAACCCTCAAGTACTTCCCCTCATTTTGAGGATGGTACCCAAGGTAAACCATCGGCCCTGATTACGGGGCCTAATCCGGTGGGGACATCAAGTGTGGCCCTTGCATAACCACTCGAGGATTTGATCCCGAGACCTTATGCTTGCGATTACAACACTCAACCACTTGAGCTAACCCATCAGGATATTTGTAAGGTTCAAAACTATATTATAAACAAAATAAAAAAAATACAAATGTCACAAAGACCAACCAACCACACAAGGTCTAATCAAACAATCTTCTAGACAGTTGTAGGCTAAGAGCTAAAACTGATCCAAGATTTAGAATTCTAAGAACTAAAAACTTGAACATTTGCCCCTATATGTTGGGGTAATAACCAAATAAATTAAGAGTAACCATCTAGAAAAAACTCGAGACAGATCCACCTAAGGTGAGCCAAACTAACACTTAAGTCATAAAAAAGAATAAAAGACTTGGATGCATGTCAAAGCAGCAGCTTGATTATTCATCATCTGAAATATTGATGGGCGAAGTCTTAGTCCTAGCAACAGAGTCACGTTCCACCTTCAAGCTGGATGGATCACCTTGAGATTGAGGATGTGGCTCCCTGCAAAAGACGAGACCATAATGGAGCGTGGTAGTGGAGTGAGTGCTAAAGACGTTGCCAATGAGCTTGCAAACCAGGGCATTTAATTTAGCATCAAAATCCATCTAAGCTTCTGCTAGGCGGTGAATTCATCCTTTTAGACGATCCATTATGTTTACCAAAATGATACCCTGATCATCCTCCAAAAGCGTGCCTGTTGTTGTCTTTGTGATGGTTTGACCCAACAATGCCTTCGTATACCAAAGGACAGTGAGAGTCTTGACATACTGAGTTTCCTGTGAACGAGTGGAGCGAGGGTCCTCCATTAGTTGACCCATATCCACAATGAGACCTTCCGGGTCAGGATGGTCGAGATTGTTATGTAGCCTAGTCTCTATCGCACTAAGACATCAAAGCATCGTAGGAGGGACCATGCTAGAGAAGTTGGCTTTTCCTTTTTCTTGTTCCTCTATTGCTTATGGCATATGGGAGCGACGAGTGTCAACATGGTGCTTGCGCTAAGTCCTCTTAACTCTAACCATGACTGCACTAGAGAAAAGCCCCAAGATTTGAATTAAGAAGTGGCCCAAAGAGTCTTGATAATTCCAGAGCTTCAGACCACAATGTCTTTCCCAGTCCATCGAGAAATGAAACCAATGTCGTTTGCTAGCGGAATGATAATAACCATGAGCTCTGGTTGAAGCTTGGACTAAACCATGACCTCAATCAGAAGAGGAAACATTCAATTTCATAATGGCAATCGAAATATCGGACAAGAAATGCTGTGAACTGGAGTGCCGATAGTACCTTCACGTGAGGGAGGACCTTGTATTCCCTCATAAATTCTCCAAATAGAACCCCAATAAACCTTATGATTGCAATTAGATGAGCAATCGACTCAAACAATGTGTACGTCCTCTAGGTCGAATTGAGTTGTTGCTTCAGGACACTCGACGTGGGGTTATTTAAAATAAATAAATTGATTTGAATAATTTTCTAAAATAAAATCATGATACAAATATACATCATTACCACATTATAAAATTTCAATTGTTTTAATAATTCTTTTTTCATGTGATAATTATAAAGTTTCTATTATAAATTGTTATTTTTTTATTACCTTAATAGATGTTTAAATTGTTTTACATAATATTTTAGAAAAATAAAACTCCCAAAAAATGTTTGGGCACTTAGATCAAAACATTAAGAAAAATTAGAGTGAGAAAGATTCTTAATTATACATTTAAATGGAAAATATAAAAAACGATTTAAGATTTTACAAATTTTTTTATAAAGCTATTTACATCATATTAATTTAAAAAAACATATGTAAATGTTTTCAAAATATTAGTCAGATGTCACTAGGCATTCATTGCAAAATACCAAAATTAAAATTTAAGCCTACTCTCTTCAATGGATTAGTTCTTCCCGTTGATCATGTGTTTCCAAAACACTCTTAAAGGCAAAATATTTTACTATTATAAGCTCAAAACAATCCTCAAGCAGTAAGCAAAAAATATTGTTTTTTCTAAACAAAAAATTATCAGCTTCAAAACGTGATATATTGTCCTCCAAATATAACCAATTCTCCCCATTATTGGAAAGGCTAAGAGCATAGCCGTCTAGATTATTGATGAAGTTTTAAAAGACTTAAAGAGGTGATCTTATCTAGTCTTTTTTGGTTAATGGATCAATATATCTTTGACAAATCACTATGCACTATAGTCCTTTACCGTCTACTAGCCTCCATATATTTTTAGCTGCCAAAGCCCTTGCAAAAGCATGCAGATTTTTAATTCCTCACCCATCCAAGTCTTTTTGGGTTTGAAATTTTCTTCCATAAAGCCCAAGGGAAAGCCCTTTTTTCAATTTCACCTACCCATAAAAAATTTAAGCTAAGCTTTCTTATTTTTTCCAATATTCTTTTTGGAACAAAGGTCAAGGAAACCCATAACACTATTATAGCTTCAAAGATAGATTTTACCAATATATACTTTCCACCTAGAAAACCACTTATTACACCAACAAAATATAAATTTCTCCACTTTTTCTATCATCCAACACCACTCTTTCTTTGTATACTGATTTGGCTTAATATAAAATCTTAGTACTTTATACTTGCCTGCATCTCAACTTGAAAGTATGGAAACATTGGGGTACAATTTGCTTTGTCTTCCTCACAAATTTGCATCCCCAAAGTCATATATTAAAGATATATAATCTCTCTAAGATTTTAAGCTTCCCTCATATAACCATCACAAAAAAGGAGTATATCATCAACTAGTAATAGACAAGATATAAAAAGAGAGTTTCCCTCTTTTTTTTAAGTAAGAGAATTGTTTGATATTACTGAAAATATACACATGGTATATATATAGAGGCTTAGGTTGGCCCTCATAAGGGCCTAGTCTATTCAAAAGCAAAATTATGAAAAAGTCTTCAAACTAGATTTCTATCCATAGTAACAGATCTAATATCATTATGAATAGAGCTATTCAAACTATTCGCTAAGCTAAAGTATATGAACAACAACATATAAGTAATCAACATAACATACTACGAGCTTAGGTGTTAGGAACCTCCAGGGTGTCTCCCTCATCTTCCTTGATGTGAGGCGATTGAGGTGTACTTCCAGCCAAGGGGTGCTTGACTTCCACTTCAATCCCCAAGTGCCTTGCAATAATGTCTAGTTTGGAATCCACGTACTAGACCTCCACCCACTTGCGCTTGAGATAGGCTAGTTCCTCCTCCAGTTATACAATTTTCCTATCTTGGTACGCCAAAGTAACCCCCAATAGAGATTTGAGAGTCCAGTAGAAATGCAAGGTCCTATGGTAAAGAGACATGTAGGATTTGGTGTCCATTTGATCAATAATCCAATTAGTCAGAGCATTGAACTCCTTATCATGTTGAAAAACCCAATAGTCCTCCTGGATGTTTTTTTCAACTTCCCCAATTTCCCTCTTGATAGGTAGGGGGTATTCTGGTGATAGTAGCTGGCAACTTCAACAACATGGGAAAGCTCCCTGGTAAGTTACTTGGCTCCGGCTAGAGCCTTACCTCTCTCCTCCTTCCCCTTTCTTTCCTTCACCATCCCTTGCATATTGCTAAACCTCAACCCCTGTTGACCTTGTGCTCCCTTATTATCTCTCAACACTGTAAACCCACCAGAGCTTGCCGCATGAAGAACAACCTCTATACAATAGAACTTTGATGGAAAAGAAGAATGGAGGCTTTGGTTTTAGTTAACTGTTTCCACCCTTCCTTGCCATGAATAGGCACATACGATGCCATAATGGCCACCACTTGAGTGTAAACTAGGCCCTAGGCCCATTGGTATGCAAGTGCCTTTGTACCTTCCTTCTCCCTTACCTTTCCTTCACATAAACCTATCGTGTCTTCATACAACAAAGCCCACATCATTTCCTTTGTATACAAGCACCAATTCCCACCCGCTTACCACTCGTTACCTTAGAACCAATGCTAGGCTCTGTGTCCATCGATTTGTCTTGTTCTGTGATTAGAAACCGCAATGGGGGATAGTTTCCCACTTTTATTCCTTTAAATGCCTCTGATCATTTTGCCTCTAATAATGCTCTACTAAGACCCTCTATAACCAACATAAAGAGAAATGGAGATAGTGGACACCTCTGCCTCAATCCTTTACTTGGTCTAAAAAATTGATGTTGAACCATTTATCAATACTGAAAAAGAAACTGTTGTAATACAAGCCATTTCCTAATTAACAATTTGTAGATTGAATCCCATGCATGTCATCAGAAAACATAAATAATTCTAACTTACCTTGCCATATGTCTTAGAAAGATCCACTTTTATGACCATAGTTGACGATTTATTAACTTTAATAGTATGAATATATTCTTGAGTAACCCCAACTCTTCATGAATTTGTATCCTAGCTAAAGAAATCAAACCACTCTTTAGATATGGACTTAGATAGTAATGCTTTAACTCTCATAGGATTAGTCTTTGCTATGCTTTTTATATATGTAATTGCATAAATCTATGGGCTTGAAGTCTTCAAAACTCTTGGGTTCATCTTTCTCAGGTATTAATGCAATGAAAGTAGTGTTAATGGTGTCCAAACAACTCTCAAAATCCTTGGACTCCTCTACTACCTTTAAAAGACCCTCCTCCAAAATCTTATAAATTCCCAATGAAAATTTCACAAGTCAACTATCAGAACCTAGACTTCTATATTTTTTAAAAGAGTGAAATAGCTCTTGCAACTCATCCTTTGAAACCACTACTACCAATGTATCATTGGGCTTCTATGTTATAAACATAGAAAATATTGTGGCCATCCTTACCACCTTTGTAATATAAGCTCTTGTATCTTCCTTAAAAATACCTTTAAAGTAGTCAAGCACTATGTTAGATACATCCTTAAAACTATTGACTAATTCTCCTTCCTAATTTTTAATTTTCCAAGTAGTATTTACACTTCTCCTATTAGTTGCAAAGTGATGGAAATAGTTTGTATTCTCACCCCCCTTCTTCAGTCATATGGTTTTGATTTTGCGTTAGGGTCCTACTCCAAGCTTCCTCACTCAGCTAGGAGTTAGTCACACTTTGTATAGGGCCATGTCTTCGAAATAGGGCCAAGTAAGTTAGTGTTTATCAAACAATGTAAAAATAGTCTCTTTATTAATTAAGACCCACTAGGAATTAATTATTTGACCATGTCAAGTAGTTAGGGTTTTGGATATTTGAAGCCTATTTAAAGAGCTTCAAGGCTATGAAGGGTTTGGTAAAAAATTCTTGTAACAAAGCTTTGCTCAATTGAATGGTTTCCCTACCACAAGTGGCCTGTATAAAACCTCATTTCCTGCCTTATTATCTTTATATTGTCTCATGTTTCTAGTTTTGTTCTAACACGATTATGTTTTATTGCATCCTAATCTTTCTATATATTGTATAATATTCCAAGTTTAAGGGGTAAATAACTCCACATTTTGAGTCTCTACACCGCTTCCTTTTCATCTAGTAGTGTCCTTTTCCTTTTTTTTTCCAAATCAATACACCTAAATATGCTCATGTGAAGTGTAAGCAACCAATATTTTTTTGGAGGAAATTATAAACATATATCGGATATAATATAAAAAATGATTTAAGATATAAAACTTTAAAATTAATTAAATAAAAACCTTTTAAGAATGTGAAATAAAAGTTAATTAAATCCTTTTGGAGGAATGTTTTCCACAATTTGTTGTAACAAAAGTAAGACAATATAGTAAATAATCCTTGTAATTTTGTTTAATCCAAAAAAACACTAAATTTTCTTTTAAAAATAGGTTGTGGTTGTACTATCCAACTAGTTAATACAAATTAAAAAATTATTATTATAAAAAAAAGTCAATTTTTTTCCAAAAGTATTGCCATTTTGTCCAATTTTTAGAGTTCTAACATTATTGATAACTTATTGGATGGCATAATTCCTTACATACTATTCCAGCTAACTAATTGTCTTGAAAAACATTAGAGAAATTAGATATTTTTCTGGGAGCATACCCACCAAGAGTATTATGTTTACTTCTAGTTGTACATAAGATGATTGTTGGATTTTGGGTATGTGCTTGCTCTATATTTTTCTATATTGTTTTCTCTTCTAATATCACCAAAAGATCCAGTCCGAGTAGCATAAACATATTTCATTAACACCTCAAATACTATTCTTTGTTCCAGTTCCAAGTTCATAACTTTGTCTTGCAACATTTTCACCTTCTCTTTAGCTTCCTGTTGCTTTTCACGATTGCATTCCTCTATGATTTACAATTGTCCCTCTTTTCCCCCCATCAAGTTTCTTTGTAGCAATTGTATATCCCTAGATTTTTTTTATTCCCGTTCCTTCCTCAATGTCTCCCATCTTCTCATGAATGGAGAAAGGCATTTTTGTCCATTTTCATGCCTACAAACAACTCCACTACTTATATGATAGATTTTACAAAAAGGTGCACTGATTGGGGTGATTGTGGGGGTTTTCCATCGTCGTACATGTTGAGTTGATGGTTTCCAACAAAGGCCCACTATAATCCCACAAGCAATATCAAGACTTGAAGCTAAAACCAATTCCTAAGAGCTAGAGGAAATGGACTAACATGAGAATGTTCCATGCAATAAGAAAAATATTGAAGTTCACACAAAGCTAGGTGATTCTGACTTTATCCTACAATCTATGATAATTAATGGTGTGGGATGGCAAGGGAAATTTCTAGGATGAAGGCATTAACCCACACACCTTGGGAAGTTCCATCCTGACAACCTTCAAATGTGAGACCCTCCACAAGGATACAAAAGACACAGTACAAAGGTTTAAACTCTTAAATAAATAGTTCTTCCTATAATGCTTTTGATGTCACTTGTCCAATTTCATGTATGGCTTCATTAATATCTTGTTCAGTGAGTTAAGCATTAAGTTAGGGGACAAAGTGTTGACTCTCCTCTCTTTTACACAATACTCCTATTTATAAATTGCATGTTTTAGTGGCCATTTGGTCCATTGAAGTGTTAAGCACACACAAAACATGGAAAAATTCAACCGCTTCAAATCCCTCCATTAATTTTTGGATTGAATATTGTTCTTCTTAGAGGAGGGCCTTGAGGAAACAATCTATTAACCATGTGACAAATAATGTTCAAAGAGTCACCTTCTACCATTTTTTTTAATTCCTATTTGCTTCAAAATCAAAACTTCTTGCGAAATGACTAGATTTTTAACTTGATTATTGGTAGTCTTTGATTTGTATGATGTTTCTTGATTTCCTTTAAAATAAAATAAAAATAAGCCTCCTATACATGCAACCTCTACATAATCATTTTATTTAATTGTAAGAATTTAAATTCATCCAAATGAAAGCATACATAATATCATTTATTTAGTTTAGATTTAGTTAATGTAAATGACTTACTTTTCATATTTCCAACCTAAACACTTATGAAATGAAATGGATAATATATATTGAATGACTTACTTTTCCATTTATCCACAATTGGAATGAAAATAATACATCAATAGAAATATGATTTTCACAAATAAATGCCCTATTTTGTTGCATTTTCACACTCTCTCAAGCCCCCTAAATAAATAAGTGCACAAATTTGTGAAGTCATGCAATGTCTTGCCTCACGTTTCCAAAGTGTATAAAATCAGTTAGTTAAGTCGTGCAATGTTTTGCCTAACGTTTCCAAAGTATATAAAATCAATTTTTACGTGAGGAAGAAGTCGAATATATATATGTATGGGTACATTGACCTCTAATCTAGATACTTATTTTATTGTACAATGGTATAAGATGTTAATATGCTGATGGTTTTCTTTTATAATGTTTGGCTTAGTGCATGCAAACGATCATCATTACACATATATATATACAACTTTACAAACTCAACTTTTTTTACTTTTATAAATTGTTTAAATAATTTATTAATGCGTTTGGATTATATATATATTTAATTTTTTTATTCTATAAATTGTTATGTTTTTAAGGGGATTATATATGTATAATTGAATCTTTATTAATTTGGGGTAGATGCTATAAATTTTTCCAGTATAATTTTAAATATATTGTATTAAATCACATTTTTTAAATAGTTTTTTT
>NWUY0300010016.1:96122-119741 GCA_004151065.3 Larix sibirica | reverse complement strand
CCATTGTAAACTAACTCTTGTTAAGGAATTGGGGTTGTAATCTAATATGGGTTAATGGATTAGTGTTTTGGATGCTAAAATATTGTATTGAATACATAACATATAATACAATGAGATAAAGAGTGGAGAAACACAGGAATGTTGGTTTTCCTATTTTTGGGTATCGATGGTAAATCTTTGTGTAATGTGTGTGTGAGCCAATGTTAATTCTTGTGTTTTAGATTTTGTTTTGTATTTGTTTTCTTACACAGGTTTGTCAAAACCCTTCACAATCTATAAGAACACATGTGGAGCGCTACACTCCAAGGTTACCCATGTTAAGCTCCAAGTAGATGTCATCCACAATCAAGGCTCCAAATTCAAAGGAATTCCACGATGTTGTTGAACTTATGATTATACTGAGAGGGGGGGCGATGAATCAGTATTAGATACTTTTTCTTACTTTAAACATCAATCATTCATTTACTTTGAAACAATAAATACACATAAATCACAACACACAAAATTTAACGTGGAAACCCTTTCAAGAGAAAACCACAAAAGCTTATCTTAATAAATTCAGGTAGGCACCAACCTACTATTACAAAGTTTGTAAGCACCAACTTATTGGAGACACCAATCCCCTCAAATGAGCACCACCACAACAATATGAAGGCACCAACCTACTGAAGACACCAATCTCCTAATTCATGAGCACCAAATCAACAATATGTAGGCACCAACTTACTGGAAACACCAATATCCTCCACTGAGGAGGGTCAACTCAACAATATGTATGCACCAACCTACCGAAGAATTAGGTACAAGAATGCTGACATAATCACCTCAAATATTATCTCATAACTAAGTTCAAATCTCCTTCATAATCTGACTCAGATTTGCTCCATAATTTGCTTCAAATATACCTCAGATATGCTCCATAATCTGCTTCAAATCTTCCTCAGAGTTTTCCTCAGATCTACTCCACAATCTATTGTAATATCATCTTCAAACCAATTCCAAAATCTAACATGGTAACCTTCTACATGAGCCTGATCCAGAGAAGAACCCTTAGAAAATAATCCAAGATAACATCTCAAAGCAAACCACAAAAGACTCTTCTTAGCAGTGAAATTTCCCAGCAATGAAAATTCCAACAGTAAAAGTTCGGTTCCTCCTTTAGAAAACCCTAGAAAGTCTTCAAGAAAACATCCTTAACAACCTTTAAGAAAACATCTTCAAATACCCTTACAAGTACTCCTCCTTGAACAAATACAAAAAGAATATCTTCTTCTTAGAAGTGTACACCTATAAGGGATCTCCATGTGTGGATGAGTGAATAAAAAAATGAGGAGCGCCTCCTTCTATTTATACTATTTTTAAGTCACCTTTCTGGGACAACCTAACATTGTTCAATATCCTGCCAGGGCCGACCTAACACTCTGGAAGGGCTATTTTAACACTTCATATCTCCCTAGTTCTATGGAGTTAGAGGGAGTTCCATATATCATTGGAAAGGTACCAGAATAAGCTTTTCAACTATGTATCATATGCTCCTAGATGAGCTAGCTATTCATAGAAAAAACTCCTTCAAAGACAGGCTATCCAAACTGGGCATCAATGACATAATAATTCCAACAATCTTCATTTTGCGATCTTCATCTTGCAATCTTCATATTGGTCATCTTCAGTCTCCCCTCCTCTTTGACATCAATGACAACAATATTTCCAACATAGGACTTGTGTCTAGTTCTCCTCATTAAAGCCTCCAGAGGTTCCATCAATCCTCTTAATCTATTTTCTCCATTGGATCCACTCAACTTGTATGAACATTATCACAACCTAGACGCCCCTAAGTAATCGCTAAGTCTCCATATAGGAATCCAACCTATTGCATGTTGCATATGGAATAATGATATCCTCCATTATGCAAAACATTCTCCCTCTTAAGTAGGGTTTCTCAAAATAAGAAATCACCTCCATGTATCCATCTTGAAGGATGTCACCCACACTGCCATGAGATCTCCAATGCCCTAAGGAAGAATGCCAAACAAGCACCCACTAAGATCAATAAACCATTGAGTAAGTCATCTATAATGTGGAATTCCATCACAAACCATATCCCATGTGAAATTCCATCACAAACCATTCGAGGGACGATCATACACTTGTTGAAGCCTCAACATGCCCCAAGTTAATAGATTTGGAAACCCCCTTTAAAAAACGTATTTTTAGGTCCAAATTTTGTTTTTCAAGTCTTCATTCTTTTGAATTCAATTGACGACTGCATGTTGCTAACTAGGATTAGTATTTCTTGATGCATGCTTGAATTTATGGTTTTAATGTGTGATCACAAAATATTTCTTCAATTTGCATTATCATACTTTTTCTTTCTTGCATTTATTACATTGTGTACATCTTGATTTTGTCATTGTACCACTTGGATTTAACTAGTTCCGACCCATGTAAGAGTATGTGAAGCATTATCTAATCTTATTGACAACATCTAACATATTTGGTTCACTCAGAACTGCATTTCAGGAAGAATCAACAAGTTCAATAATTGTTTGGTCTTAGGCATGCCTAATGTCAATTAACCATTTTCATAGATTAAAATTTCTCCTATTGTGATGAATTGGGTTAGTGTTGGTCATTATCTTGGAATAAATATAACAAATATTTAAGAAGCATTGGCACAATTCAATTTAGGCAAAGCAATGTTTTAAACAAGGCCCAGGGTTTCATTAAAATTGATTTTGTGCATTTTTTGCTCTCAATAAAAAAATGACAATTTAACCTCCAAAATAGTCTACCTATAAGTTTTACTAGATTGCAAAATCAACACAACTCTCAGAATCTAATTCCAACATCCTTAAAAATATGAAAATTGTGAAAGCCTATAGTTTGAATACCATGCCAACAAAGCACAGTGTACTTTATTGATTATGAACACCTTGCAGTTTATGTTGAAATTGGGCTTGCAACCAATCAATGGAAATTTACTTTCATTATCTTCGCACAACCAAATGTAGTTGCTTGATCAGATTTTATGTGGGGAAGTTATCAATGTTTGAACTAAATAGCCCTCGAAGTACATGCATAAAATTGAGATTAGTTTTGAAAGAATTTCGAAGAATTTTTTTGAGATCTATTGAAGAGCATTCACTCAAAATTTAATTTTAGCAAAAATAATCTTCATAAAAGCTATAAACACATATTCTCCAACATTTGCAGGGCATCTCTTGATGTTTTTGTAGAGGGTAAAGTTTAGTTTTATCTCCAATCAAATTTTGATGCACTTTCCAAAAAACTTCAAAACTCAAAACGTGTTGCAGTCCATGTTGAAGTATAATGCTCCAAACAAACAAAAACAATTTTATATTTAATTGTTTTTAGTTATATTGTTATGTAACAAACCATAAGCCAAATAAAAGAGGCTTGACCTCAATGTGTACTTGATGTCTGTCCAATTAATAATTTTCTCTTGTCATTTATATTTTGTATTTACCATATTACAACATGGTATCAGAGCTTGGTATCAAATCCTGTTGTGAGAGAATTTGTAAGTTGTGGTCGTATTGATGCATTTGAGAAGTAAAGGGAGCCACCATCATCTTATTTCAAATTACCACCATTCCTTTGAATTCTATCACGAACCATCTTATTTCAAATTACCACCATTAACTCATGACCTATCACGAAGTAGAGAGATGATCCCACTCATCGGGTTATCCTTCGAAACTGTGCTAAAGAGGGTCAAATTAAAAGTTTGAAGAGTAGAGTCGGCCACAAGTCAAGAGTAACCCCCAAAGTATTATTCTATCGTATGTAAATATTTGTTAGTCCATCGATTAAAGTCGACTAAAGTAGAAACAAAGTAAAAGCACTATCGATTAACCTGCACGAGGGTATTGGGTCAAAGAGACTAAGACCAAGGCTTGTACAAGACCATCGATTAAAGATGCTTCCACCTGAAGATATGTGAAGAAAAAATTATTAAAGAACCCTAGCATGTGCATCCGAGGTACACAATTTTGTTTTTCTCTAGTATTTTAGTTCATGCTCATAATAACTAGAGTTGAAGAGGTCATTATTTTTCCAACATTCTAAGTTCATTGATTTAGGAAGACATAAGGGTTTCAAGAAGTCATCACCAACTATAAATTCAAATCATTTTCATAGGTATTATGAAATGTAAAAGGTTTTCTGCATAGCCATTTGAATTTTTTACAATGGACATTTCTCTTGGAAAAAATTAATGGATATAATTTTCGTACCAGAAAAGTAAAGGTTCAAATGCATTCAATGGGTAAACTTTTATGGGGCATCGTCAAAGGTACTAAACCAAAGCTAACACAACCTACTAAATATAATGAATGGAAAAATAGAGATAACAATGCCAAATCAATCATTGGCTTGTCACTATCTGATTCATGATTACATCATATTAATTTAGACAAATCCTCCAAAGAAATCTGGGAGGAATTACAAAATTTGTTTGATGCAAAAGCAATTAAAGCTAGCACAACCTACTAAATATATTGAATGGAAAAATAGAGATAACAATGCCAAATCAATCATTGGCTTGTCACTATCTGATTCATGATTACATCATATTAATTTAGACAAATCCTCCAAAGAAATCTGGGAGGAATTACAAAATTTGTTTGATGCAAAAGCAATTAAAGCTAGCACAACCTACTAAATATATTGAATGGAAAAATAGAGATAACAATGCCAAATCAATCATTGGCTTGTCACTATCTGATTCATGATTACATCATATTAATTTAGACAAATCCTCCAAAAAAATCCAGGAGGAATTACAAAATTTGTTTGATGCAAAAGCAATTAATGCAAAACTTTTTTAAAATTACAACTTTTCGGATTTAAAATGGACTTGCTGCTTTGCAACTTTCCTTGTTTGTATTGTGATAGTTTTTTAATATTGATTTAGTTTTTATTTTATTTTATTAACAAAACATATTGATACATAACATATTTATATTAGGGTTTGGTTCTATCTCGGGCAGAGGCTCTAGAAGTATGGGTGGGTTCAGGCTTGGCAACGGGAGAGGTTTCGGTTATAGTTTAGGTCATTGCAACAATGGTATTGGCCAGGTGAGCACGTTCTTAACCATTAAAAATTTTCCATGTGAGCCCAAGCAATCTGTGTTTATAATTTTAACCACGGTTGCATGTAAGCAAGGGTGGGAATTATAAATTCTAGACCCCCGAAATGAATCGGCAGCATAACTCTTAAGCCTCCGATGAGTCAAAACCTTAAGAAATTTAAATATGGAGGCCTATGAGTTAGTGCTCTGATGTCTCTCAGAGGCTTATTAATCATAGCCCCGAAAATCTCTTATTGTTCACCTGCTCTCTATTCATTGGATATTGGGCTTGGAGAGTCTTTCTTTGTAGAAGGAAAGAAAAACCTCTTATTGTTCTCCTGCTCGCTATTCACTGGATATTGAGCTTGGAGAGTCTTTCTCTGTAGAAGGAAAGAAAATATTTTCTCGTCTCTCTGACCTCTAGCTTATAATATTTTCTCGTCTCTCTGACCTCTAGCTTATACTCATCAATTTTTTATCAGCCCTCCTTAAAGGCCATAAAAGTAGATGCTCTTGCATATTGCGCAGTTGATTTTGATCCATCTCTGAAAGACACCTGCCATGAATCTGCCACTGGACATGATACAGTTATTGCAACAGAGCAATGGCCAGTTTTGAAAAGTGATGGTCCTAATGGAACAGAAACAAGAGAAGTAATTGCAGGAAAAAATTTCAGTGATGGACTAGTTTGTGTTTCATCTTTTAGATGGTTGCCTCCATGGAGAACAGAGACAAGGTTGGCATTTGACCTGATAGACATAAATAAATCACATAATTAGAAACCTATTTCAGAAAACTGTGGCACAATTGATTTATTAGAGAAATCCATGTTCCATGTACCAATAAAACAAAAGCGTTGAAGCTTACTATCCATCTATATACGACACCCTGTTTGTAGAATTGGTAAGTGGCTGCCATTGTAGGCCAAATATTATCTCTTCCATTGCCTTGACAATCATTGGATCCTCGTTGTATCTCTCGTAGCAGCACCCCCATTAAGGATCTTTGAAAACCTGTTCATACCAAACAAGATATTCTCAGCAAAATCCCAACTTTACTCTCATTTGGAATAAACTTTCATAAAGCACATCCATGCCAGAGTCTTATAGAAACACATGGAGAAAATGTGTATTGAATTCCAATAGCCCAAACTTTTAGAGATGTGGCAAACCCAATTCTTTTAACCAAGTCCAAATCCCTGCATCAATAAAATGTTGATACAAGTTGTTAGGATTTTTTTATAAAGATTTCGATTTGTGTAAACACTTCGAGATTGCAAATAAGATAGTCAATCCATCGTGAGCGATGAATCACCATCTACCTTTTTCATCTTCTTGCTGCATCCTTAGCAAAGAATTCTTCAGAACCATGAATCCATGAATCCAAGTTTTATACCACCATCTTTGTCGTCAACCGGCATTGTGTTGTCGATCACATCTCCTGCCCTAATGACATAAAAAACACTCTTACCATCATACCTCTGCACTAGAACAATGAATTTCAAGTGATTGAAAATATAGTGTGTTTTATCAACATGGAAGCCTATTAGAAACCCGGTCAATCGAAGGCTGAAATTGTCCTGCTTTGTGTACCGAATGGAAAGAAGGTTGTCGAGCATTAGGTTCACCTGGTAAATATTATCGATCCTATGCTTCAACACCTTCAGTTGCTCTTCCCCAAGGGTAGTAGTATTGAAAAAGAAAATTTCAGATTCACTGGCATTCATCTCGAAGCAATATGGCGAGTTCTCGATCCTTTCCCCCATAAGGAGTTCCCAAAAATTTCTCCATGTCCTTCACACCATCCAAGGGCTTGCAGAAGGACAAGCTGCAATAGCTGTACGGGAAGATCTGTTTCAACTGTCACAGGGGAATTGACCTTCACCCATATTAAATCTGAGCCCTAGGGATATGCATCGACGACTTAACTTTAACCATAGCGCAGGCTATGGCTTTATGCTCCGACCTGCTGCCACATGTCATCGCATTCAGCAGCTTAACATTTAGCACAACACATGCTATGGCTGTGTGCCTCGACTTGTTTCCATGTGTGATATCTGGCTTTGCTTTCTTTTATTGGCACAGAATTAGCTGCGTTGCAACTTTTTCCAACAATTCTTCATGCTATCTCTTCCCACAATTATCCACGTTATGGGTTATTGCCACAATATGCTTTTACATGGGTGCTACTATATTCATCTTATTCGACAAGTATCCGCGCTATCATAGGTTTATTGCCACAATATGCTTTTACATGGTTTAGTGCTTTAATGTCGGGATGTTTTATGTTCATCAGTCTTGTTATCTTTATGCCCTTTGATAAGTCTCCATAATATTAGAGCTTTAGTCATTAAGCCACTGAAGTATGTTAACGATTATGGCGTCGCGCTGCATTATGGGTTATCATGCCAGGATGTTCCTTGTACATCGACCCTGTTATCTTTATCCCCTTCGACAAGTCTCCGTGCTATCAAAGCTTTAGTGCTTCAGCCAGCGAAGATTCGGTAGGAGCATTGTTCTTGAGCTGGAAATTGTTGGCTACTAACATATCATGTATGGTGGGCTTGCATGTGACTCACCCTGGCTATCCCTACGGCATGGAATTTTCTGCAACGTAACTTTTTCTTGTTATTGTTATCATTATTTTAAAATAAAATAATATAGAACTATCAAAGGTCTATTATGTATTATGTAGAGGATAGTAGGAAATGAAAATACTAGAGTGAAGATAATGCCAATCCTAGACAACATCAAGCATAAAATGATTAAGGTAACTCAATATCACAACGAAAATTTTTCACATGATTTCAAATCCTAGACAAGGCAATGTGGGCCCAGCACCACTCAAAAGGAGGATCATCAATTTATTATTATCGCATACCCTCATTATCCTTGAAAACTCTCTGAAAAGGGACCTATGGGAAATATCAAAAATTTCAAAAGTATAAAAAAATGTAATGGAAATCCTTTGAAAGGATATAAGATGTAAAAAATACTTAAAAAGAGAGACATATTCTTCACCAAAACCTAAATTGACACATGGCAAGAGAATAAAGAAAAAATAGTTATGGAAAAAATTACTATAAATGTAATGAAGGAAAATAAGATATGGGTTTTTTCCCTTTTATAGATAGGGACTATTATGCTTTGAGGAGACCACCACTTACTCTTCTTTCTAATGTATTAATATTTTATTTCTTAATGGGAGAAGCCATTGATGGCTAGAAATTTATATTGTACTATGAATCTAGCATAGAGTATTCTTCTTGTTATTTGGTACTATGAAAGATTGTGGCAATCATATCTTTTTGTTGTAGATTACTTTCACAACCAGTATTTATTACTACTTTTTTTTCTCTAGTACTTTGACTGGCCAGAGTATGGAATTATTACTTTCAGCGATGCTTGCAATCTTTCCTCATCTTGTTGATTGTAATTTGGGATTTTTCTAAGAATATTTATATGAATTATTTCCAGAATATTGTCTTATATTTGCTTCATTTTTTTTTTAATTTTCTTTCGGAGAGGGTATATCAGTTGGATATGAGGTTGTATTTTCAGCTCTAATTGTATATTATTCTTAGTAGGTAGTTAGTGATTAGAATATATGTAACTATAATCTTGTGAACTAATCCATTTTATTGTTTGCATTTGTTTCTAACTTCATATTTTGTTTTTATTTTTGTTAGACTAGTTTAAGGGATATTGGATATTTCATTTTTGGTGTAGATGCATTTTTATTCATTGCATTTAAAAACTCCAAAACAGTGGATAGGGCTACAACCAATAAAACCTCAAAACTAGTTATTGCTGATGGGCCAGGATCTAGATGAGTTTTCCTACACCAAATGGGAGAGACTTTAATTGAGTTTTTCTTTTGGGGATAACCCATGTTGTTGATGTTGGGAATTTTCCCTCATCAACAAAATTGGCGCTAGAAGGAGGGCCAATTTCCACCAAGATTCCCTTGAGCAAAGTTGAGTTTAGATTTATTTTCTACCTTTATCTTGATGGCTCTACCTCAAATCCCTACATAGGAGTCCAACGCAGTAATGAGTCTGCAAGGGCCATTGCATGAACTTCCAAGAGAGGTACTTGATGTTTTTACGAAGTTTGATGGTAAAGGAAACATTACAAAACTTGAGCATGTGAGGAAATATAAATTTGTATTATGCCTTCTCAATATTATTCATGAAGATGTGGTGTGCAGGTTGTTTCCTTTTATTTTCAAAGGTATAGTTTTGGATTGGTACATTTTTTTTACTTTTAGTACAATTTAGAATTGGCTCAATTTAATAGTGTTTTCACAAATGCTTATGAAGAAGATTATAATATGGTTGAGATGTGTGAGAATTTTGATAAAGTGTAGGTGGAATCTGGAGAATCTACTCATTTCTTGAACACATGTTTCCAGCAAGCTTATTATTGCATCTATGATAGGCATAAGCCTTCAACTAAAGTCATTTATGACTGTTATGTGTGTTATCTTCCCAAAACTATGGCTATGTTCTTTTTGAGAAAAGGGATAAGATATTTTAATCAAACTTGCAAGGAAGCACAAAGCCTTGAGAAATATTGAAAAGGTACCCCTTAGATGTTTTTCCTTCTACTGCTTTGACTAATGCAAAGTGTACTGCAAAATTTCCAAAGGTTTTAAAAATCACTTAGTTGGAAAATCAAATTAAGGTTTTATGTAATGAATTTGTGTACTTCCAAGCGGAATGAGACATGTGAAAGATTACACATAAAATGAAAAGAATAATATTTGTATATAAACCTCAACCCGCTTTGTTAATTGGGTCTAGCTAGAGTGGTTGTGGGATGGAGTGTTATCCTCCCCACCCAAGTTCTATTCCCATAAGTGATATGTGGAGCTCGTAATGATAATATTATTGTAATGGATTCATACCCTTGTTGACTTGGTCATGTGACCTGAAAAATCTAAGATTTACCTTGGGTACCATCTTTGAAATAAAAGGAAGTATATGGGAGTTTACCTAAGTTTAATTTCCTGAAAAAAAATAAAACGATATAAACAATTATAAAAAATAATTTTATAATTTTTTTAATAAAATATAACTAAGAAGAAATCATTAAAAATATACACCTACATAATGTAATTTATTTTTTACATAATCAAATTATATTTTTTCGAAAGAAAAAAATAAATAACTTAAAGCAAACATCAATAATCACAAGATAAAAAAGATCAAAATTAAGATGAAATCATAAAATTTAAATAAAAAATGTTAAAACTAAAGAGAGCGTGGTCATAGAATAGGGTACTATTATGTATAGTAAAGTAACATGGATATAATAGATATCTAATGATTATGCATTGCTTTGAGAAATGTGACATTAAATGTAATAAATATATATTGATTAGCAATAATATAATAGATTTTTATTGTATTGAGCATTGTGATATTAGATGTAATAAATATATACTAATTAATATAGAATAAGATAGGTGGCATGTGCCACAATCATTATAGATTTTGGAGGAAATCAAGCAAAGTGCTTTGTTTAGGGTTTAAGAATGACAAAGAATAATTAAGTAAAGATATATATTTTATCTCAAGGAGTTACACATGCATCTTTAAGTAGCATCAAGAATATTTTGGTTAGGGATTTATCAATTATTATCTAGCATATGACCAACAACTCCAATCTCAAAGGCATCACTCTTGCTGGACTTATCATCGGGATATGTAATAGAAGCCAAAGTTTCGAAGAAATTCCATCCTTTCACATCATTTACTCACTAAACCAATAATCAAACGGGCTAGCCAACCAAGCCACGAGGATTTTGGAAGGGAAAGTAAGCAAAAATGGGGTTATTGTTCCATGCCCAATCCCCTGAGTTCACAATGGTCTCTTTGCATGTCATCAATCACAATGGTAAATCCACTTCAATCAAACTTATCTCCTCTCAATGGTGGATGGAGCACCATGTACTCAAATGCATTTGGGATATGGGAAACTTCTAGATCCAGGTTTTTGTTCGGATCTAAGGGCAGTCCTTACTAGCAACAATGCTTCAGGCTTTGGCTTTGTGGAAATTGCAACCTTCAATTTAGTTTCTTGTGTTGTCCTGTTGTTGTGAGTCTTCATGATTCATTTGGTTTGGAAATTAGGCTTCTTATTTGCCCCTTTCCCCTACTCAAATTCATGTCAAGGCACAATTTGGGGGAGTTATTGGTGTTCTTTTATTGTATCGTGCATTTGATCTTCATCGCTCTTGGGTTCCAAACCTATTCCTCCCACAGACAAGGGTCTTCAAAGCATATTTTCTAGTCTATTTGCTTGGTTTTTATTGGATTCAATCATGGGGACTCTCTTGCAAGCATTCATTTTCCAATTTGGTTATGTATTCTTGAGAAGAAATACCCTCTTGATCTCGTTATTCCAGTGAGCATATCCCCTCTCTCACTCATCTTTGAGTGGGGTCTCTATGCACACTTGTCCCTTCCCTTCTTGTCAATAACCATGGACAATTGCCATTCATCAGATCAATGTGATATATGAGAAATTCATTGTTTCCTCCACAGGAAGGAAGGCATAATCACCATGAATCAATCCTCGATATTTTTAGTCTCTACCAAGGCACACAATCTAGAGCATTAAAAAGTTTCACAAAATGCAATAATCATGAACCTCCTGCTCTATTGAAAGCAACAAATCCATGTCCTAGAAGAAAAATGTGCAAACTTGGAAGCTATGATTTCAACCCTCAAGAAAGGATCAACCTCTAAAACCTCCAATATGAATGCTTCAATAGGATCCCACCCACTATACTTTAGAGAGGAAGAAATAGTCCATCAACTTGGAGAAGTAATGGACGAGGACAAGCAGGGATTGTTTCTCTCCAATTAAGCCCATAATGATGCCCTCAACAAGTGTTTATTTCATGAGTATACTATAATTTATCATGTTTTGCAAATGCTATCTTACATTGTGAGTTTTTTACAAGTTTTTTTTGTAAGCTCCATAGAAAATTTATATTAATATACAAAAATTGATACGTGCACAAGATGTCTGAGAGTCTCTCTGAAATACCCATTGAGCCAACATAACCAGAGTAGGGAAAAAGTATGTTTTCCCATACCTAAGTTGAAAAAATCGACTATTTCTAGATGCCTACTATACCGAATTAGTTTTGCAATTATTACATAAAGCCTCAAACCGCATCGTCTCAAAAAACTACAAAGATGACCAAAATGGCTACCTGTCCGATGGACCGAAAGACAAGTGTCTAAGAACATGCTGAAAACAAGTAACATGAAAGAGAAAGAGGAAAAATAACGGAGTTACTTGGACTTGCAGGTTGCATATGCATTGTCCGGAGGCTCTCAATGATGGGGCAACGGAAATCCTGAGAGTTGGAGGTACATTCTGGAGCTAGTTTCGCAAGCAGATCAAGTGTCGTTTTCAGAAATGCAGAGAGGTCCACGTGCTTTCCATCCACATGCTTGTGCTTTTGTCCACTGATTGAGGCCACATTTGTTTGGTCCACCTGCTACAGAGTTCCCTTTCCACGCTCAAGTCCAAGCTGCACCTTCGGTTTGGAAACTTGGGAGGCAGTTGGAGAGGTTGAAGAGTGCAAAGCCTGAGCAGGGGAAGGAGAAGGATTGGGAGATTTGTCGGGCGATAAATTCTGAGATTGCATGAGAAGCTGGTAAAAAGAGTTTTTGACAAGCCAATAATTTTCTCGCCTTATACGCTCCCTCTGACTGGCGAGCTGTTGTAAGGCCAGTTCTTCCTCCCAGTCATCAAGAATTGTTCTCAGATGATGAGGAACGGAATTATCATAATCGTTATTTTCTATACCACCGTGACCATGTCTACCTTGATGCCCTCGGCCTCTGTTAGCATGGTGAGGGATGGCTCGAATTCTTCAAGCCATGGTGTCCAACTTAACCTTAATCAAATGCAGCCTCTGAGCCAACTTTGAGATGGAAAGGACTAGAGGAGAGTCTGAATGACCCTCCAGATGAGAATTTCCCTACCAAACCAATTCTCAGCAAGGGTTGAATTGGGACAAACGCAATAAAAACCACCAAAATTACTCAAGGAGGAAATACAATCTACCTTACTGCAACGTCCCCTAACCTCCCAAATGGCCTTCAGGGGCCATGGGACACCCTTCTATTTCTTTTTTTTCTTCTTCCAAATTCACCCATTTTCCACACAGTCGTAATGGGCTCGGGTCCGCAACCCTCCATTGTGATCTGCAATCTGCGTTGCATGATTCAGAATGCGGAATCCCCAAAATAAGCCTTGTGACAATTTCTATTTCTGCATTCCGCAATCCACATTGCAGAATGCGGGAATGCGGAACCCCAAATTCAATCGGCCATAAAAAGTCTCCTTCTGCATTTCCGCAATCCGCATTGCGGAAGTCCCCTCAAAATTTTCCCCCTTCCGCACTCTGCAATTCCGCATTGCGGAACTCGGAAATGAAGACGTCGAAAACCAAATTTATTTTCCGACTTCCGCAATCCGCAATCCGCATNTCACTGTGGAAACCTGATTCCGCAGTGCCCCCATAGCTACACCTCGGGTGAGACCTCAGCCTATTCGCAGGTTGTTGCCGAAAGGGCTAGTGGAGAAGCGGTATTGTTTTATCCCTAACTACGCTGAACCTGGGTTAGTATAAGATAGTTAATGAACAGAGAGATATCCAACACTCATTGATATTTTTGGGTCTAATACTTGTTATACAAGGCCTGCGTTCCCTTCCCATTCTCAGGAGTGCCATCCAACGACCATCCCACTCGATTATTGAGCGTGAAGTGGTGAACATAGTTGATGTTCCTAGGTACCTCCTAAGTTGCAGCAAGGGGATATCTTGTGGGAGTTGAGAAATACATTGAGTCTTTAGCCCCTTGTGAGGGTGTTGGTGGAAGGATAATACTTGCACCCTTGGTGATTGAAATATTAGTGTAACTATTTCTCGATCTTCGCTGGTTGTACTTAGGCCCCAATCATCCCAAGTTGATATTAGAAGAACACCTTACTGTCTCTTCATTGAATGGTGCTTCCATCCAAGTACTTCTCATTGTGAGATTTGTTTGCTTGTTGTAATCTTTTTGGGGACATTTTTACTGAGTGTTGTTTGTTGTTTTATATTTTTAGACTTCTCCTTTGTGCCTTCTGCGAAGCACCATGGCCGATCAACCTCTTCGTAGGTCCCAAAGAATTCAAGGACACTCTCCTAAACGGAGCGAATTCCATGCACCTCGATGAATACCAGGATATAATAATCCACCCCCTCAGGGGGCAGAGGAAGAAAATATAGGGAAAAATAGTGAACAACTAAATGAAGAAACACCTCTAGTTCCATGGAGTCTGAGTCCTCATCAAAGGAAGAACAACAATTGAATAACTCTTCTCCAATGGTGTCTTCTCAGCCCGAGGAGAACATATATTTTCCTTCCATTCAAGATGTCACTGATCCTTCAGGACTTTTGAACCCTCTACAAGACCCGAACTCTAGGCAAGGAATTGCGTTTAATAGTTTTGGGCTAAGTTATCTATCATTCTAGTGGGTTGCCATGGAAAACACTGGTGAAGTGTTAGGTACTGGGGAGGTAACTCCCTTGGTTAATACTTATTATGTAGGAGGAGATAGTGCAAATGCATCATCTGCTGTAGGGTATGGTTGGAGTCCAACATCATCAATTATCCTAACGAGAGGACCTTCTTATGATTTTCAAAGTACAAACCCATTTTCTTTTGGGATGAACTTATCGAGATTCCAATCTATAACTACTTCTATGCCTCCTGCATCTACATATACTACTGCCCCAAGCAGTAGCCCATCGGTATCTTTTAGTGGATACATGTCCATTCCTAACCCCACCCTTTTTTTAGGTGTTTCTAGTGGTTCCACCATGCCTCGGATTAGTTTTCCTTCTCAATTGATGGTAATCATAGCAACTAGTAAACACTTATCATCAAGTATTCCATATGGTAATGCATTTGGACTAAGGGGAAACAATGTCGGATCTCATTGGGGGCATATTAATCCATTTGGGAATGTCTCCTTTTCTAGGATAAGTGGACCAAACATGGTTAACCCAACAATTAATTATTTACTATGTAGTCATCCCATGGGGGGTATGAAGGGCACTTCAGGAGGATACACCCAACAATTTCCACAACCTCAATTTGTCCAAAATTTCAGTCACTATAACCCAATTTTCCCCAATTTTAACACAAATCAGCGGGCAACTAATGCTCTTGGATCTTGGAATACCATGGATCAAACAAAGTTGCCCTTTTTTGATACTTTAAATTTTCTTGATTTAACGAAGTTGACCAATGATCTAGTTCTACATGACCTTGGATTGTCGCCACTCCCTACAAATTTACCATCAAATATTCCTAAGTTCGAAGGAAAACCTAAAGAATACCCCACAAACAATGTGATGAATTTTTATCTATGGTGTTCATCCAGCTCCCCAGTGGATGATTCTATAAGACTAAGACTCTTCCAAAGGACTTTAATGGGTATGGTAGCAAAGTGGTATATTGAATTGCCACATGCCTCTTTCCAACCTTTAATTCTATTGCAATGACTTTTTTAAACCATTTTCAGTTTCCAGTTCGTTATGAAACTGGAACAGATTGTTTAACCTCCTTTCAACAAGACAAGTCCACTTATATCTCCAACCAAATTCATGAATGGCGGAGGAGAAGGGGTTTGATCAAAGCTCATATTTTGAATGAGTTCTTAACTGATTGATTAATTAAGTCTTCGCAATCATGTATTGCGAAATATGTGGCTCTCTTAGGAGGTCATAATCTAGAGAAGGCTATTATAAAGGCCCAACAACTAGACTTAGTGTATTCTCAATCTAGGATGTTGTATGAAATATTTCCCAATTCTCCTTGAGAAAAAGTAGATCCGACAAAATTGGTGCCTAGACCACATGCTAATGGCATGATTGGTTCAGGAGCCAGCACTCCATCTATCCAAGGTACTGAGGAATGGAAATCCGTAGTTCAATACCACAAGTTGGCTTTTCCACCTAAAGTTCCATCAGCAAGGAAAGCATCAGGTCAATCATCAAGCCAAGCATTAGGGTAGCCTTCGACACAACTTCATGGTCAATTTTCCAATCATCCTACTCCTCTAGCGTTTATGCCACCTGGAGGACAAGTAAATATCCAAATGATGCATCATATGAGTTAGGAATGCATACCTACAATTATTCAAGAAGAAAATCATCCATGTGGATAGCCAGTTACAAGACCAAATGTTTATATGAGAGGAAAAAGACGTCATCAACAAGAAAAGGGGAAGAAGAAAAACTCGAGTAAAAAGAGTTAAAAGTAAAAAGTTGTTAGATATAGGTGAAAGTTAAAGTGAAAGGGACAGAATTATAAGACAATTGCAAAATAGTTAGAGGAAATTAGAATTTTATTACAAGTCACAAAGATATATAAGGCTCATCAAACTCAATATTAAAGGCTGGCAATATTTGTAAAGGTTCTCTAGGGAATTTTTGAGTCGATGAACTCCATGTACTTGTAATAGAATTTTTGAGATTAAGATTGTAAAGCAATTATAGATATGTTTCTTCCTTTGTATATTGTCTTCCTCCAGGTTTTCCATGTCTTTTCAGTCTGTGTAAATGTCTCATCATATAAATCAAAGCTTTGAGCAACAAGTTTAGCTATATGTGTGTTGTGAATGCATGTATGTTGAATGTTGAAGATGTTATCAGAGACTTCATGTTTCTATGACCTCTGGTCCATTTCCAAAATGTGTATGCTGGATAATTGTATCTGAAGTATTCATATATTGTAGTTTCTGTACATGTTATGCTACCAATAAATTCATACAACCTTGTGAGATGTTTACATTTTTTTATAGCTACTGAATTCGTTAGTTTAAAGCTTAGTTCGTTGTTCTACCATTAAATGTCAGAGAATTGTCCTGCAAGAACCTCTGATATTTTCAATTGTTTTTCCATCTGCTAAATCCACATTCACTCATATTCAAAGCACTGTAATGCTCTGTAAAATTCCTTTGATAGGATGTTATTTGTCCACAGTTAGTTCATACTTTTTCATTCATAGATATATTCAAGAAAATTCAAATTTATAGCATAATTTCTCTGAGATCTAGCTCTAAGATCTTTAAAAGTCGATCCTTATCATGCCTAGGTGTGTATTAAGTTCAACCTAGTATGGATCTAGGAATAACACGATGCATTGGACAATTCCAAATAATCGGAAGCATGAGACTATGCCAAGTCATCCATAATGCTATAATTAGGAGCGGCTCAGGCGTTGGAGTTAATCACTATGCGGCACAAAGGGATATTAGGGAATTTGGGAATACCATCCGCAACCGAACGAGGCAGGTGCAAAGGTTCTTCGACTTTTGTGGATTATTTCCCTTTATCAGTATGAGAGGTATCAGTAGCCAAACCATATTGGTTACATATAGTTTGGAGGTTGATGTCAGTGAACATCATGAGGAGATGTTGGATAGAAGAAGCATGAGGATCACTAGAAGATGATGGTAGATATGAATAATGCATTGTAGGTTGCATTGTGACCACCCCTTGTGCTTGGAATGGGTTATGTTGTACCATCGATTGTTATTAGTTCAGATGAGGTGGTGTTGAGCTGGTTTTCCCCTATAGGGTATTAGCTGCTTATATTTTGGTAGCCTCATTCCACAATTGGAGAGCCTTAGCTAGATGGGGTAAATGGTGATTGTAATGTTCATAGACACCGCAAAAGGAACGCAGATGGTTAGTCTGTAACTGAGGGTACTTACCTTTCATGGTAGGTTTATTAAGATCTTTATTTTTCGGGGATGGGATGGGATTACATTTTGGGAATCCATTTTCTATTGAGTGTATACTTTCCCATGAGGAAAAGGAGGATACATAGGTTGTGGTTGTACTGGAGGGGATGTCTCTCGGCTAGGGAAAGTATAATATGGGTTAATGGATAGAGGAGCCACGCATCCTCTAGAAACGCCGCCACACATGGTGCCACTACATGAGGGTCTATGAACATGGGGGGATGGAGGAGGAGACGAATTGGAGATACTAATTCCTGTATGTTAGGATGAGAGAGAGGGATTAGGGGGATATTACGGTGCACGAGAAAGACCTTGATGATGACGTTCAATACTCAGGAGATCAAAATATGCATAAATACTTAAAGGGGATGGTAAGGTGGGTATGGATTTGGATGGGATGTAATAGTGTCGATAACACCATCTGCATCATGGGATTCCCTTGGACAATCCTTCCTAGAGGAGCATCAAGAATGATAGTATATAGATAGTCCGATTGTGAATAGATCAGATCGTACTGTTGAGCCTTAAGAATGACTTATTCTTTGATTTGTGGGTTCTCAAATCCCATGTCCTTGGTTATAACGATGATGAGAGATTTAAGGAACTAGTTTAAGAAGATACGATCATTGAGCTTGATCTTACAAAGACTTATGCATCAATGCCACTCATGGATATGATTCGCGATATAGGTGGATGAGGTCTAACGACAGACAACATGATCTCAACTCCCTCACCTTAATGCACAAATAACTAGAAGAATGTCAAGAAATTGGAATCTATGGACCCAAAATTGGTATGTGTCCCATGGGGTTTCTCGATATACCACTTTGTGGTGATGTTAGCCAAGGTCCTCTAAAACAAATGTAGTCGAATGGAATCATCTATGATGTTGTTGGAAGAGAACCATAAATGGAAGGACATGATATGGTTTTGGGGGTCCTCACCTACTTTTCCTTCAAACATAGGCATGTCCAAGGGGAGTTTAGTAGGCATGAGAGGCCATGCAAGATCATTACAGATGGGGTCATTATTTAGTCTCTCCAAATCAAGAAGGTTTATACTATCCATGAACGGAATACTCATGGTAGGAAATGAGTTAGAGTGGTCGTAAATAAGTCATTGGAACCACTACCGACAGTTTCTCCACTAAACAGGGGAATGCTTCCACCACTAAAAGTGGTAATGCTACTAGTAGCAGGAATGCTAGTGGAAGTGGCAATAGTACCATCCATGGCACCAGAAATGTGAGGAGGTGATCTAGACAATAAGGAGTCGGAATTGGATGACTTGGAAGTATGCTCTAATGATCGTGAAAGGTATAAAACTGGAATGCGGCTTGTAGAGCCAATGGTGCAGCTTAAGAAATTGTATAAAGGAGGTCAAACTTGAAGTATACACGAGTATCTTGGTGGAGCTATGGTGATTGGATCTAAGACAACCAAATTAACAATGTGTATCTAGATAGTGTGAAAAATCCTCTAATCATACAATATCAACTCTATAAATGGTACCGAATAAAATAACAAATGCAACATGTGATCTAATATAGGAAAGAGAAGAAGAAAAAATTAAAAGAACACCCTAGAAAAAGAAAAGACCCACTAGCCCTATGAGATATACAATAAAAAATATAAAAGTAAGAATAAATCTCTCTCAAAGCTTTTCCCCAATGGGGATATCAAGTCCCATTTGACGAAAAGAAGTAGAAAGAAGAATTGGGCCTTCCAAACACCAAACACAAAATAGGGGCATCAATCCTATCCAGTCCAATGAGTGAATATTGAATGGAACAGTTATAGATAGGTTCTATCTTGACTGATATCTACTTATCCCCGCACCTAAGGGTATCACCTATGGGTAATATGCCTAAAAAAATGGGTACAGAGCTATCCCATTCACAAACACATCAATATATGATCTACCTGTAGCTTTATCCTAAAGGAAGCAATCTGGATGATCTAGTTCCAATCTTGCCACGTACCACGCTGAATGGATAGGCCCACCCACAAATTGTCCTAAATCATGTTCGATGGTACTAGAGGATTTTGGTTCCCTAGAAAGACAACCACTATGTCTCAAATGTAAAATGACTAAGGGAAATTTTTCATCTTCCTAACCACAAAGTCCTAACCTAGCTACAAGATTCTTTTGGCCCTTAAGTGAGTATTTTAATGTGTTTAGATTAGGGTTAATTTTTTAGGCTCCACTTGAATTCATGAACCAAGTGATGTTTTGAATTAAGGTGTGAGAGTGTGCACAAATTGTGTCAAATTTAAATGACAAGGAAATGTAAGTGATTTTCTAATGATTAAAAAGAGAAACAAGATAATCTCAATACTGAATTAAATGGCATTTTTCTTGAAATAAATCTATAATATATCTCAATGTAAATGATCACAATCAAGCCACTCACAAGTCCAAGCAAGCATGTAAACAAGATAGCTAATAAAGGTGTGGATCTGTAAAGAAAAGAGAAAAGGATCCAAACTAGCAAATCAAACCACTTTAAACAAACCCAACAATCAACTATAAAGTAGATATGGTAGTCAAACTTGTTGAAAATGAAGAAAAATGTAACTACAAACAAGTCCCAAAAGAACCTAAAATGTGGAAAGTACGAATATCTATAGATCCCTTCTTTTCCTACAACATCTAAAAGGAGAAGTAAATGGCCACTACAACAAGTAATAAGGATGAAAATATTAACAAAGAAACCGTAAACAGACTCTAAACAAAAAATAGAAACGGATTGTGAAAAGACAAAAGCGAAACCAACTGCAAGTTGCTAAAAAAATGGGATTCAAAACATGTCATGACTTTCTAAGGAAAAGGCATTACCCAGGTCGCGAGATCTGGCCAAATAGGTGCGAATCAGACCCAAAAATGCAAAAAATGACAAATCTACTTTCAGATGCTACTAAAAAGGTGGGGTTTCATCCAAGGAACCTACTAGCAACTTAAATAGCATAAGATATACAACAAATACAACTAAAACACTCAAACGATGGCTAGAAAACTAAATCTATCAAAATTGGAGGGGGATTATGGACCCTACCCAGTATGGTTTCAAAAATCTATTGTGTGCAAATTGATACACACATATGCAAAAGCACACATACCAAGGGGTTGTGTATCCTTGGAATAGACTCAAATATAAAAGGGAAATAAACAACAAAACATAACAAAACTAAAATATCAAAATTTATAGATCCTTTCATCAATATCACACATGCATGAAGAATCAAAGAATGCTTTATTTTCACAAAGAAATATTACAATAGAGATATGCACATTGGTATAGTGAAGAGTTAATATGCCCCTGCAGCTGTACGAGGGAGGTTCGCTAGTCTCCTTCATGATCTCGCAACTTCCAACCAATCGTCGCTATGATGATCTCATGTAGGTGAAGTAGAAGAGAGAATATGGCTTGCTCCTAATTCAAAGAGAGTTTAGACAGAGTAATGGCTTGAGTGAGAGGTGGAAATTATATGTTTGAATGAGAGATCTTGACGTATTTTTGTAGGAATGACAATGGCCAAGATATGTATAATGTCCTCCCGCAATGGCTTCATTTGATTCCCTCAAGAGAAGTGGTCATTCATGTTCTTGCACACACCTACACAATATGCCATCAGCTCCCAACTTGTAGAGTTGTAATGTGATCAATTGAAAATAGGCACTGTATGTTACCATCTTCCTGTGTTGGGAAACTGTGTAATCCTCTAACGCACAAATAGTGGCAAAAAATTGCTACAATTTCACTAAATTGGTCTAGTATAGCCTCAATGCGAAAAAAATACGCATCAAGGAGATCTTCATCCAAACTTCCTCCTTATTCGCTAGATTCAATCCTAGACAGATGAACTGGACCAACATTATGCTTCCCTAGCTTGACAACAAACTCAAACTCAAATTCTTGAAATAAGAGAAACCATCGGAGATGTGATCCCCCAACATTGGCTTGTTGACCAAGTACCTCAAATTATAATGATCTGTAAATAAAGTGAAGGAACTCCCCAACAAGTAGTGTCGAAATTTATGCAAGGCATACACCATTGCCAAGCCTTCATGCTCAATAGTGGTATAGTTCTTCTCAACTATGGATAATTTTTTGTAGGCAATGGAAATGGGGTGATCAATATCTCCTTCTCTCAGTTGAGCTAGCATTGTGCCTAGCACTACCGATGATGCATCCACATACACATGGAACATTCACATCCATTCTGGAAAGAATAAAATCAGTGTTGTAACCAATTTCTCCTTTAGGATGGCCAACGCTTACTGGCACTCCTGCATCCAAACAGAGTTGATCTCTTTCTTCAAAATATCCTCAAGACGTGTTCTAATACTGGCATAGTTCCTGATGAATTTCCTATAATAACCAATGTGTCCTATAATCACGTGCAACTATTTGACTAATGTTGGGGCCAACAAATTCATAATGACCACAATCTTTGTCAAATCAACCAGTATACATTCCTTAGACACAACATGCCCCAAGAGGATCCCAAATGGGGTACAAAAAATACAATTCTTTAGGTTTAGAGAAATTTTCATTTTGCTACAATGATCTAACATGAGTCTTAGTACTTGCAAATGATCTTTCAACTGACTAAACACTATCCATTTGTCTAGACATACCTCCAAGAACATATGCATGAATTCCTTGATTGCATCCACCACTATTCCTAAATATATGGACGGTGCATTATTCATATAAAAGGGCATTACATTATAGGCAAAGGAGCCCCACTCCATTGCAAAACTAGTCTTTGTGCGATCCTCCTTTGCAATGCAGACCTGGTGGTATCCAAAGAATACATCAATGAAAGAATAGGATTCTCATACTCAAACATTCTCTAGTACCTCATCTGTAAATGGTATATGGAATGGGTCATGGATACATGTTGCATATAGGTTCCACAGATCTGGATCTCTCATCTATTCTTATCCTAGACCACCATAGGGTTGATCCACTCTAATTATTCAACTGGAAAAATAATTCATGCATCCAAAATGCGGTCCATTTCCTTGTGTACTTTCTCCTTATACTAGGGGTTCAATCAATATGGTATTTTCTTTACTATCTTTTCCCCCTCCTTTAGTTGAATATTCATCTCTTCGATATATCCCGCAATCCCTTTCATTTATAAAAATATGCACAGAAATAGATCTTCATATTCCTTGATCATGACAACTATCTAGGTGACTATCTCCTTATCCCAGTAATCTCCTATGATGGCCATCTTAGGTGCCTCCTCAATGCCAATATTGTATTTCTTTGTTTTGAGGGGCTCTCTAAACTCTAGCATAGTACTGGTGGACAACTCATCTTATACCATGCACTCTCCTATAGTATCCATGATATACAAGTTGTGTGGATCCTCTTCTTCATCTGTCTCCTTATGGTCAACTTTCCAACACTATATCAGTTTGTTTAGTCATGCCAAGACCTTATGCTATGCGTAGACTGGCTTTTTTGTCTCATTCTGTTGTGGTATTTCTCCAAAGATGAAATTATTCATTCGATGAGAACTTTGGCCAATTTAGGATCTATATTACTTAACCAGAATGTGAAAATCATTGAATTTGGTAGACACCTTCTCCCAAGTCCTAGTCTATCTTCTCCTTTCCTCTTAAACATTCTAGCTATGCAATATGACTTCTAGTGTATGGTAGAATTGGTGCACCCACTGAC